>JAJEJO010005814.1:866940-945824 GCA_020662805.1 Glaucomys volans
TCATTGGGATTTTAATTGGAATTGCATTGAATTTGTATAGCACTTTTGGAAGTATGGCCATTTTGACAATATTAATTCTGCCTATCCAAGAACATGGGAGATCTTTCCATCTTCTCAGATTCTCTTTAACTTCTTTCTTTAGTGTTCTGTAGTTCTCATTGTAGAGGTCCTTCACCTCTTTTGTTAGATCGATTCCCAAGTATTTTATTTTTTTCAGGCTATTGTGAATGGGGTAGTTTTCCTAATTTCTCTCTCAGAGGATGCATCACTTATGAATAAAAATGCATTAGACTTATGAGCATTAATTTTATATCCTGCTACTTTACTGAATTCATTAATGAGTTCCAGAAGTTTTCTGGTGGAATTCTTAGGATCTTCTAAATAGAGAATCATGTCATCTGCAAATAGGGATAGTTTGATCTCTTCTTTACCTATTCGTGTTCCTCTAATTTCTTTGTTCTGTCTAATTGCTCTGGCTAGAGTTTCAAGAAAAATGTTGAATAGTAGTGGTGAAAGAGGGCATCCCTGCCTTGTTCCAGTTCTCAGGGGGAATGCTTTCAATTTTTCTCCATTTAGAATGATGTTAGCTGTGGGCTTAGCATAGATAGCCTTTACAATGTTATGGAATGTCCCCATTTTCCTTATTTTTTCTAATGTTTTGAGCATGAATGGGTGCTGTATTTTATCAAATGCTTTCTCTGCATCTATTGAAATAATCATGTGGTTCTTGACTTTAAGTCTGTTGATGTGGTGAATTACATTGATTGATTTCCGGATGTTGAACCAACCTTGCATCCCCGGGATGAAACCTACTTGATCATGGTGCACTATCTTTTTAATATGCTTTTGTGTGCGGTTCGCTAAACTTTTGTTAAGAATTTTTGCTTCTATGTTCATTAGAGATATGGGTCTGAAATTTTCTTCCTTTGATGTGTCCTTCTCTGGTTTTGGTATCAGGGTGATATTAGCTTCATAGAATGAGTTTGGAAGGGTTCCCTCCTCCTCTATTTCATGAAATACTTTGAGGAGTATTGGAATGAGCTCTTCTTTGAAGGTCTTGTAGAACTCGGCTGTGAATCATCTGGTCCTGGACTTTCCTTGGTTGGTAGGCTTTTGATGACTTCCTCTATTTCATTGTTTGAAATTGATCTATTTAAGTTGTGTATGTCCTCCAGATTCTGTTTGGGTGGCTCATATGCCTCTAGGAACCTGTTGCTGTCTTCCAGGTTTTCTATTTTGTTGGAGTATAAATTTTCAAAGTAGCTTCTTATTATGTTTTGTATTTCAATTGTGTCTGTTGTAATATTTCCATTCCCATCACGAATTTTAGTAATTCGGAGTTTCTCTCTCGTTCTTTTCGTTAGCGTGGCTAAGGGTTTATCAGTTTTGTTTATTTTTTCAAAGAACCAACTTTTTGTTTCGTCAATTTTTTGAATTGTTTCTTTTGTTTCAATTTCGTTGATTTCGGCTCTGATTTTGATTATTTCCTGTTTTCTGCTACTTTTGGTGATGATCTGTTCCTCTTTTTCTAGGGCTTTGAGCTGTAATGTGAGGTCATTGATTTGTTGACTTTTCATTCTTTTATTAAATGCACTCCCTGCAATGAACTTTCCTCTTAGCACTGCTTTCATAGTGTCCCAGAGATTTTGATATGTTGTATCTTTGTTCTCGTTGACCTCTAAGAATCTTTTAATTCCTCCCCTAATGTCTTCTGTTATCCATGTATCATTCAATAGCATATTATTTAATCTCCAGGTCTTGGAGTAGTTTCTGTTTCTAACTTTATCATTGATATCTAATTTTATTCCATTATGATCTGATAGTATACAAGGTAGTATCTCTATGTTTTTGTATTTGCTAAGAGTAGCTTTGTGGCATAACATATGGTCTATTTTAGAGAAGGACCCATGAGCTGCTGAGAAGAAAGTGTATTCGCTTTTTGATGGATGGAATATTCTATATATGTCTGTTAAGTCTAAATTAGCGATTGTGTCATTGAGTCCTATGGTTTCCTTGTTCAATTTTTGCTTGGAGGATCTGTCCAGCGGTGAGAGAGGAGTGTTAAAGTCTCCGAGTATTATTGTGTTTTGGTCTATTTGATTCCTGAAATTGAGAAGGATCTGATTGACATACATGGATGCACCATTGTTTGGTGCATAAATATTTATGATTATTATGTCTTGCTGATTTATGCTTCCTTTAAGCAGTATGAAATGTCCTTCTTTATCCCTTCTGACTAACTTTGGCTTGAAGTCTGCCTTATCTGAAATGAGAATGGAAACCCCTGCTTTTTTACTCAGTACATGTACATGGTATGTTTCTTCCCAACCTTTCACCTTTAGTCTGTGGGCATGTTTTTCTATGAGATGAGTCTCTTGAAGGCAGCATATTGTTGGGTCTTTCTTTTTAATCCAGTCTGCCAGTCTATGTCTTTTGATTGATGAGGTTAGGCCGTTTACATTCAGGGTTATTATTGAGATATGACTTGTATTTCCTGTCATTTTAGCTTTTTTGGGGTTTTTAGCTTAACTTTGTTTCTCCTTTGATTGACTCTTTCTTTAGGGTAATTTCTCCCCATGGTGACCAAGATTGTTATTTTTCATTTCTTCCTCTTGGAATATTTTGTTGAGAATGTTCTGTAGGGCAGGCTTTCTCTTTGTGAATTCTTTAAGCTTTTGTTTATCATGGAAGGATTTTATTTCATCATCAAATCTGAAGGTAAGTTTTGCTGGGTATAAGATTCTTGGTTGGCATCTGTTTTCTTTCAGAGCTTGAAATTTGTTGTTCCAGGCCCTTCTTGCTTTTAGGGTCTGGGCTGAGAAATCTGCTGATATCCGTATTGGTTTCCCCCTGTAGGTAATCAATCTGCTGCTTTTCTCTCGCAGCCTTTTAAATTCTATCTTTGTTTTGTATGTTAGGTATTTTCATTATAATGTGCCTTGGTGTGGATCTGTTGAAATTCTGTGCATTTGGTGTCCTGTAGGGCTCTTGTAATTGATTTTCCATCTCATCATATTTGGGAAATTTTCTGATATTATTTCATTGAACAGATTGTTCATACCCTTGGTTTGTATCTCTGTGCCTTCCTCAATCCCAATAACTCTTAAATTTGGTTTTTTCATGTTGTCCCATATTTCTTGGAGGTTTCTTTCATGATTCCTAACCATCTTCTCTGTTTGTTCGACTTTGTTTTCAAGATTAAATATTTTGTCTTCATTGTCTGAGGTTCTGTCTTCCAAGTGATCTATTCTGTTAATTATGCTTTCTATTGAGTTTTTAACTTGGTTGATTGTTTCCTTCATTTCCTTGTTTCCTTCAAGGATTTCTGTTTTTTTCTCAGAACTTCTATCTCTTTATTGAAATGATTTTTTGCTTCCTGCAGTTGCTCTATTAGCTGGTTATTCGTAGCCTGAATGTGCACTCTCATCACCTCATTTTCTTCTCGGATCATTTTAATTATGAACATTCTGAACTCCCTTTCTGTCATTCCTTCTACCATGCTGTCTTTGGGATCTCTTGATGTATCATCTAGGTTTGTTTGGGACACTTTCTTCCCGTGTTTTCTCATGCTGCTCATGTATCTTCCCCTCTAGTAGTGCAAATCAGAGGGATTGCAATTTCCCTGTAAAGACTTAAAGTGTCCCTGCAGATTTCCAGTAACTCACCAGATGTTTGAGAGGTGCTTGATCAAGTGGTGACCCAAGATAGCTGCTGTCTCACAACCTCCAGGTTGGGAATGATCAATGCTTCTGGGCAGAGGCAACCAGGAGACGCAGCACCGTGGCCCTGGAGCCGCAGCGCCATGTCCCAGCGGGAAGGGCTGGGCTTAGCTCCGAGGGCTCAGACAGCTGAAGATGGCGTCTCTCTGCCAGGGAAGCTGTAGAATGGCGCCAACGGGCCCAAATTCCCCACTGGAGCCGGCAAGCAGCTTGGCTCCCGGCTCTGAAGTAATTTTTGTTCTGTAACAGTTGTTCCAATTTAAGACTCCAATCAAAAGATAAAACAATTAAAAACATTTTGGCACAACTTTGAATTGAAACATTTATTGTGAATTAGTTCTATTAGGAAGTACATATAGTGTACTCCTGTAACATAGCCACTATTTGATTGTCTACTGAAATAGCAGGGTTTTAAATTTTCAGGTATTTTGCTGTGTTTCACTGAAGTTAAGGTTTAAGAGTTATAGGTCATGTACAGGCATTTCCTGATTATAGTGATGATAGAGAAAAAGCAATTCTTGGAATCCAGAAATAATTCCCAAATCTTAAAATTACCATTAACTTATTTTTATTAAACCTTTGGCCAAAATGGCTAACATTTCACCTTCTATAATTTTGTTACGAAAAAAGTGAGAAAAAGAGAATAATACAGTTGCTAAAAAAACAGAGGGGCATTTCTTTTGTATTCATCAAAAATAAAACATTTGTGTTAAGGAGAAAGCTTGTGACTTAGTAGTAGCTTTCATTGAATAAAAATGTTGGTTTTCCTTAAAGTGTGTTTAAATTTTATGGATGCTTGCCTTGCATGCCAGAGACCTAGGCTCAACATATAATTCTATAAACAAGATAGGAACTTTGACTATGTTAACACTGGAGTGTTAAGGAATAGAAGTATGGATGGAAGCATAATTTTTAATGGACCAATTGCTTTAATACTATGGACACCAGTCAAGAATTTTCTAGATCCTTTGGGTAGTCTGGGAAAGTTCTCATGAGTACTAAAGCTGTGTCTGAGTTATCAGGGTCCTACCTGTGGGTGTTTCTCATTCAGTAGAATTTGAATGGGTGCCAAGAATTTGCATTTGGAATAAGTTTCTTAGTGATGTTTATGATGCTGATCTGGGGAGTATGCTCTTAGATTATAGTAGAATTTAGTCTATTTTTCTCTACCTGGCTATTTGGATTTTATTAGACACCCAAGTTGAGAATCTAATTGCACGAACCTAATTACAGATTTCTAGCTCTTTTTTTTGTTCACATAGGATGTTATAGTTTTTGTGTTGATTTTGTTGTTTTATGTTGGTGGGGAAGGGGAATGCTGACCATGAAAACAAGCTGAGGATTTTTAAAAACACCATCACCCCATCTTCCCACACACATAGTTATTAAACGCTCTTACCAAATAAAAGCTGTCAAAAGTTAAGAAGCAGACACCTTGTTAGTGATTGTTACAGTAGCATCAGTGATCATAATAATATTGTGATGTGCTATTTGACTTAACAGCATTTTACTGAAGATTTGATTTATTTTAAGAATAATGTGCTTGTCTGGTCTGGTCTGTTCTTTCTGTTGAACCCAGAGACACTATATCATTGAGCTGCATCCCTCCCTAGCACTTAATTTTAATTTCAAGACAAGATCTTGCTAAGTTGCCAAGGCTGGCTCTTTAAACTTGTGATCTTCCTCCCTTAGCTTCCTGCATCACCGGGACCACAGGCATACCCAATGAGCCTGGCCTTGTACTAGTTTTTCTTAGTTCTGATTTGTCAGTCACTAAACAATTAAAATATTTAAAATAACCACTAAAACCACAAAATCATCTTTCTTACTTTGAACACAATGCTAATCACTTCTTTTCTCTTGGGTCTTCTACCATTCTGTCGTTTCCCATACACTTTCCTTTGTATTTATTATTTACATAAATACTTTTCTTTTTTCTTTTAAAAATAGATCTTGTTCTTAATACCAGTTTTTGAAATTATGATGGTGTCACCTAATCATCTTCTCTCTGTCTTTCACCTTATTTATTTATTCAGTTTTATTTCCTTGTTAGCGGTTTCAAATGGTGCTATACTCTCTTTGGTATTCTATCGTTTTAGTGCTTGCTTCTGATTTCACCACTTAATATGTTAATTTTATTGAACCAGCTTCGAGATATAAGTAGTATTTTCTTTCTTTAGTACTAAACCTCTGTTAAAACTTGCCTCTGATTTTTTCCTTAGCTCTCATACCACAAACCCATTAATTATCTATTCCTCCTTATTTATTTTCATTATTCATGAAAATATATGTTTATTTTTAATACTCTTAATGTTAAAAGTATCTTGGTATCTTGAGAAACAGCATATACCAAGCTTCTTCTCTTTGCAAATGAATTTTTCTTTTTAAAATATAATGAAATATTTCCTTATATCTTTTTATTCAATTTAAGGTCAGAATATATGTTCTGAAGTATTCACTTAAATATAATAGTACCTTCAATATTCTATACTAAGAGTGTTTGATGCCACTGCTCTTACTATGGCATTTAACATCACAGATTTGGACACACATAAGTACAAATGTGGCTAAATAGAATGGAGGAAAGAAGAGTGAGTTCTGAGAGTATGACATTTGAAATTTAGAGAATGAATAGGAAGGGGTGAACCTGGTTATAAGTATACCAGACAGATAGGACAGCATGTAGTCAGGCTGAGACAGAAAGAATGACTGAAGAAAGACCAATGTGACTAGAATGTGGAGAGTAAAAGGAGGGAGGATCTTTTTATTTTTTAATTTTGAGACAGGGTCTCCCTGAGTTGCTTAGGGCCTTGCCAAATTGCTGAGACTAGCCTTGAACTTGCAATCTTTCTTCCTTAGAATCCTTAGTCACTAGGAATAAGAATCCTTAGTCACTAGGAATATTGGCATGCACCACCGCACCTAGCTAAAATAGGAGGAAGGTCTTGTGGTGGAGGAAGCAGGGACACGTGGAGCTTTATAGGTCGTGTTAAGAGTATTGGTTATGGTGCTAGGAGGAATGAAAAGTCATTCTCTCATTACACTTTTTAAAATCTATTTTATAGCACTTATTTGCTTAAATTATTGATGGTTTTCTTCTACTTGAATCTCAAGTTTTTTGAAGGTAGAGATGTTTGTCTTATTTGCCTGTGTACTGTCCTGACTTAAAGTAGTTCTTGGAGGGCAGAAAGAGTTCATCAAGTATTTGCTGAATACTTAAAAGATGGAATAACTGAAGGATAATGGTAGGAGAAAGGATGAGCAAATAAAGGAGAGATATATTAAAGGCTGGAGAGAAGGAAGTGTACTTGAGAGGAGGGAAGGATAGGCTGGAAATAGAGAAGTGAAGGGAGGGAGGAGGAATGAGGAGAAAGGAAGAAGAGGGAATATAATTAACAAAGGAGTGAGTAGATTTTAGGCCAGCAGATTTTTGGTTTGAAAAATCTCTCTAAAGTGGGAAAAGTGAATGGTAGAAGAGAATTTGTGAACATTTTTTGATAGTCTAGTTAAGAGATGGTGATGGCATAGATTGGGATGGTGGATTGAGATAGAGAAAGGTGGAGGAAATTAATTAGAAAATAAAGAAATAGGGCTTTGTTTTTATTTGAGATTTGATATGAAATATGATTGGTAGAGGGCACTTAAATTTCTGTGAGTTACCAAGTAACCCACAGGTAGCCTTTCATTCCTTTCTACTGAGGAAATATCCAGATGTCTATTGATTTAATCTTGGATGGACTTATTCAGGGAATTTTGTGTGGAGACATCTGCTGGTCATAAGAACATTGTTGTGTTAGTTTTCCATCTTTGTTACTGAATAGCTTTATGATTTAGAGAAAGTCTTCTAACCTTTTTGCGTCTCAGTTTCATTATCCATTAAAGGAGTAGGATATCTGTCCTATTGACTTGGAGGTTTTTCTAAGATACAAGTGAATTTTATACCCTTTCTATTAGTGAGAGCTGCTGTTATATTAATGATAAAATAGTTTTATATTAAAAATTGTAACATACATTTTGTGGATTTCGTTGTTGTTTTGCAAGTATGCAAGTGACTTTCTAGACAATTAACAATTTAAGAAGCCCAAACTCCTTCCAATCTAAAAGGTAAAAATAAGTGCAATGAATATTCAATTACTTGAGAGTATGAATTTCTTAAATTTGTGAATGCCTGCAGGCAAGTTTGTTTTTTACGACCTTAGATTTCATTTCTTCATTTATAAAAACAAGGTATTGAACCAAAAATGTTTTCTAAGGCATTTTATATAAATATTATAATTTGTGGTGAAAAGGGGGTAAATAGAAAGAAAGTAATGCAAAGTAAGTGTTCTAGTTGCCTTAAATTTTGTGTTTAGTGAGACAAGGTATAAATAAATAAATATACATATATGATGTTTTATATGTCAAATGAATATAATTGAATTCAATTATTTTATCCACAGAGTCTCTCTTCCAGCTCCTTTTGGAAATCACTGTTCGGAGTACTGGAATGAATGACAGCACAGGACAGTCCCTGACAGCACTTTCCTGTGCTTGCCTTTTTAGTCTAGTGGCTTCTTGGGGAGAAACAGGAAGGACACTTCAGGCCATCTCTGCAATCCTTACCAACAATGGTAGTCATGCTTGCCAAACTATTCAGGTATCTCATATTTATAGCTGCTTAGACATTTTATAAGATGCCACATTGCAATTTTAACTCTGTTGCTGTCAATAGGAATTTCCTATTTTTCCTCATTCATTATATAACAGTTTGATCTGTCCAAGGTTGATATATAAATAATCTACAGTATTTGAGTTAAACTACATATTTGTCTAACTCTGTAGCATTAAAGATAATAAGATGAATTTTGGCAAAATTCTTAAATCTAGAACCTAGTTTTTTATGTAAGCACTGCAACCTTTTCTTTCTTTGCATTATCTCTGCTTTCCTTTTATTTTCAAGCATAGAATTCTTTCATAGTTTTAAATATATTTTTTATATTGAAAGAAAAGGATGTGTCATGAATCTGCTGTATTTTTTATTGATTATGATTTGTCATGAGTTCATTTGTTTCTGAGTTACTTCAGCTATGCTTCTAACATTTTGAACTTTCAATATTCGTGGAATAAACTCTTCATCATTGTTAGTAGTGGGAAATACAATCCTTCCTATAAGCAAACTTGATTTAATTCTTTTGGCTGGTTCTTAAAATTGAGAAATAAGTTGTAGTTTTAAGTACCAGTTATCTGCTTTTCTCTGGCCCCTTGGACAGAATAGGTGGAAGAGCTCCCTCAATTGTTCTTTATTATTTCACTCCTTTCCTTCTGCCAACTTCATTTTACAAAACTTTCTTGGCCTGTGTGTTGAGTAAGAAAAGTCTTCCATTAGAATGTGTAACTCATAACATCTCAAATTGTTTGGGCACCCAAATGCATATTACCTATCTATTCCAAAAAATATAATGGTATTTAAAGTAGAGTAAAGTGGTAATATACTGCAAATTGCCTTATTAAAGGCCTCTAAGAAATCCTTTATTTGAGATATGAACTCCAGACATCAGAGACTTCCTACAGATAAACACTATTGCTTTTAAGCTTACAAATTGACCAAAAAAAGCACAGAAAAACAGCTTCATCATTGAGAGTTAGAGGAAACACAATAGAATCAGTCCTGCCACATTTTTAAAAATTATTTAAAATTTATTTTTTAATTTGTTCTAATTAGTTATACATGACAGTAGACTGCATTTTGACACATTGTACGCAAATGGAGCACAACTTTTCCATACTGTGACTGAACATGTCGCAGTCACACTGGTAGTGTAATCATACATGTATATAGGGTAATAATGTCTGTCTCAATCCTGTGTCTTTCCCATCCCCAAAATCTCTCCCTTCCCCTCATTCCCCTCTGCCAAGTGTTTAGATGCTGAAATTAAGGAGTAGTCAGGTTGAACTTTTGGAAATGACAAATGAAATAATTACTAGTAGATAATTAAGGGATGGGTTAACTAGTAGATAATACAGTTGGAGATAGAAATAGCAAATTGAAAGATTAAAGAGGAAGAAGTTGTCCAGAAAGCAGAACAGAGATATAGAGAGAATATGAAAGATAAATTAAGAAATATGATGATAATGAGACAGTTTACTGTATTAATACGATCTGTGCTCCATAAGGCAATGATAGGTTTGTGAAGATGGAGAACTTGAAATAATGATGAGCATTTACAGAATTGGTAAAAGACATAGGATCTTCAGATTAAGGAAGTCTACTTTGCTTGAAATTTGCTTCTTATAAATGAACTTTTTTTTTGTAGTTTCTATTAGTGCTCCATACATGATCATTTTGACCAGTTTATATTTTCTTAGAAATGATATGGATTAAATAGTATCTTTTATTGTGTCTTTTTTTGTGTTTGGAACATTTTAAAATGTTCTTTTTTTTTCATTTTTTTCTGTTTTGAATAGGTGCCAACTATACTAAATTCACTACAGAGAAGTGTACAGGCTGTTTTGGTGGGAAAAATTCAAATTCAGGACTGGTTCAGTAATGGCATTAAGAAGGCAGCCTTAATGCACAAGTGGCCATTAAAGGAAATATCTGTTGATGAGGATGACCAGTGTCTACTTCAGAATGATGGATTTTTTCTTTATCTGTTATGCAAGGATGGATTATACAAAATAGGCTCTGGATACAGTGGAACAGTTAGGGTAATGTGATTCCCTACAGTTCTTGATCATAGAGTTGTAACTACTGAATTGTGTTCTGTTTCTTTCTAGCTTCATTTTTAGAATACTGCCTGATTTTGGTGTTACCATTTTTCTTTGATAATTATAACTAAAATATCTATCTTAAATGTTATTCATTCATTTGTATTCATTCATTTCATGGATAATTGATTATGAAACTGTAAATAACTAACGTTTGTCATTTTACAGGGCCATATATATAATTCTACATCCCGCATCAGAAACAGGAAAGAAAAAAAGTCTTGGTTAGGGTATGCTCAGGTAGGAGAATATCCTCTGTAAACCAAACTGTTTCGTTCTTTTAAAACATGGAGTTCCGCACTTGTTAAATCAATTAAAAAAATTCCTTCTGTTTCAACAGAAATGATATATTTTTAATAATGTGGCTATAACAGTGGTATAGTGTAGTGTAAAGAATATTGGCTCAGAATTCATAAGAGGTTTAATTTTAAGTTAGGTCTTGATTCTTACTAGTTGTGCAACTGGGGTAATCAGTTAACTCATTTGGTCCTGTGTTGATTAGCTGTTAAGAGGTAATAAAATATCTTCATTGGGAGTTCTTATTTAGGTGAGACAGGGAGTAAAAATGAAGCCCTCTTTTATCATTAGCAAATCTGAATTGAGAATGCATATGTGACTTGTGGTCAAATTAAGGCTTCTTCTCACAACTTTTCCATTCTAAATCTACATTCACTGTTCTAGGGAATAGTGTTTGGTCTGCCCAGTGGACAACCAATTGCTTAAGTATCATGCAAAGAATCATCCTTTCCTAATGCTATCCTCATCCCCTGACAGAGACAGATGGATATCTCTTACTAGATCAGCAGTCAGATACATTACTTTTCCTACCATAGAGAAAAGCAAATTGAAAGATGAACAAAAGGGGTCAGAAATATTTATTTCCTGACTGTACCCTCCTGAGAAACATGCTATTATATAAGAAGGATGAAGAATAAAGATTTCTCTGTACCTCCTGCCTTGCTGAGCTCACTAGATCTTTTATCAGCATGAAATGATAAAACATACTTGAAAGTGTTTTGAAAACCAAAGAAATTGTTACTGTTGTTTTATGAGGAACCATCCTGCCATAGCAACTGTTGGGAATATTTTGAAATTAAATTTTAAATATCAAATTAACTGTTTAGTAATTGTCTTTTAAAACCAATCTGGTTTATAATGTCTTATCAGAAATTTTATTTGCCAGACTTCTATGTTTTATCTAAGAAATAAAGCCATGGAAAATATATTATTATGGCAAGTGTGCTCAATGGCACATCACTGCATCTAAAACTATTTCATTTTGAAATAGCAATCTAAATATTTTAGTTATTTTTTTCTTAAGGTATTTGTTAAAGAAACAGTGATCAGTTTCTATTATTTGCATGGCATGTGATATCACTTTGAACAAAATGTGCTGGTTCCTTTTTAATATGCCTTAACTGTTTATCTAAAAATATAGCATGCTTTTAAATTGATTCCTCATAGTGTACAATTCCTCCTCTAATTAAAGTCTACTCATGTTCTTTTATTTTTAATATGCAATATCTTTTAAATGGCAATACTGGTTGATTCTACCTTAAAAATTGTAATATTGAGCGGGTTGCCTTTTGTACTGAAGTTGGTAATGAAAAACATTTTAACACAGGAAAATTTCTGTTATCAGGGTTATTTATTATATAGAGATGTGAATAACCACAGCATGACAGCCATAAGAATAAGCCCTGAAACACTGGAACAAGATGGTACTGTAATGTTACCAGGTATGTTTCAACTTGTCATTTTTTCTTCACAAGTGACTTTAAGCAACGTGCATGTTAGGCTATTTAGATATGTAAAGAATGATTAGCAAGGAATTGTGCTTGCTTACAGATGGGTTTAAAAATTTTTGATATGCAAAATGTTTTATAGTCTGTATAAAGTTAATACATATGAGGACAGTAGATATCAGCAATATAGTATAATGAAGTATAATATTTGTTTTCAAATTTTTGCCTGTGTAGCTTAATCCCTTATCATTATCCCACCAAGATTTTTTTTTAGCTGAATTAGTGACTTTTAATAAAACTGTAAAAATAAGTGAAATGTACTAAGAGCATTTTACTTATTTTTTGCTTTAATAATAGTGCATTTGGATTTTCCTTTTTTGTTGTTTTTTTGGTAAGGACTTTCAGTGACAGTTTAGAGTAGTTAAGAATTTCTTTTAATTCCATCATTGAATATTATTCTTTTATTTATTTTTTTCTTTTGGTACTAGGGATTGAACTCAGGGGCACTGTACTACTGAACCCCATCCCCAGCTCTTTTTATTTTTTCTTTTGAGATAGGGCCTTAAGGTGCTTAGGGCCTCGCTAAATTGCTGAGGCTGGTCTGTAACTTGCAATCCTCCTGTCTCAGCCTCCTGAATTGCTGGAATTTCAGGCATGCACCAACCACCACACCTGGTTAACATTATTGTTTTTAATAGTGTTTTGATAAGGCAATTTGGACTTAGTTTATTTTATGGTTGTACATATATATTCATCACTCCGATCACTGCTGTCTAAATTCTGGAGGCATTAGGTGTCAGGTTTTGGGAAACACTGGACAAATGCATAAAGTATTTTCCATTGTAAGGTGTTTGAATTTGCTTATACCCTTGATACTTCCTAAAATTGCTTATGTTAAAATTTTAAATTTTAAGATTTAATGTGTTTAATTTGTTAGTAATTTTATGGCAAGCAGCAATAATACTTTTTTAAAAAAATTTTTAAATTTTTTTTTTTAAATTTTCACAGACTTCATTTTGATTCATTGTACACAAATGGGGTACAAATTTTCATTTCTGTGGTTGTGCATAATGTACATTCATACCATTCATGTTAATCATACATGTACATAGGGTAATGATGTCTGTCTCATTTTACCGTTTTTCATACCCCTCCGTTTTAAGCACTTGACCATCTGAAAATGAGACCTACCTCTAAAGAACACATTGAGAAGGATAATTGCTCCCAAGCTTTTTATGTTAATTTTTAAAATGTGCCTAACATTTTCCTCAGAAATTTATTTGAACTTTGCTATGTATGCATTTATCTAAATGAGTGTACAGATACAATGTTTAAGCAAACGAAACATTTCATGTTGGTTTCATAGTTAGGAAAGCTTTGCAAAACAGAAGACTTAACAAAGCCATTTTGTAAATAACTCTCTGTTCCTAGGTAGGTCTACAGAAGCAATCCCATACCTTTTCATTACAGGTCCTGGGCCATGTCTTTTGACTTTCTAATAGTAATAACAGTAATTTCAGAAAACTCTTTTTAATAATGACATGCATACTCACCCTACATATATTAAAAGGAATCATATATATTGTATAAAAATCACATTAGTATGATATATACTTGTAAAAAATGTGATCATATGCTACATATTGCTTTTTAATTATCACTTTCACTTAATATTCTGAATATATTTCCAGCCATTAAGTAGTCTTTACAATATCATTTTATTATTGCAAAATATTTTCTGTTGATAAATATGTTAGAATGGGAGCTTTCCAATTTTTTTTTTCTTTTTTTTCTTATTGCTATATAAATTACACTGTAATGAGTATCCCTGTCACTCTGGAAAGGCATTTTTAGGATAATGTCATAGAAGAAAAATTCTAAACTGACAAATGCTGCTCCCTCAAACATGGATACATATGTAAAGGATTTACTTTTACCCTGCTTACTTATGGAGATTGTAAATAAGAGAACAACTTAAAATTATTTACCTAGAACTGTTTTATTTATTCAACCATAATACAAAATGACTTGTTAATGTCCTTATTTGGTTTAAATTCCTCTGCATCATTTAACATATGAAATGCAACTTTTAACAATACAAGCGTGGCTTTCTGTGTTTCATAAATATGTGCTTCACCATGAATATTTTAAGAATGAATCAAACTTTGGGAGGACAGTCCCAATATTGTGTGTCTTCCAAGCTTTCAGATGTTCCTTGATATATTCCTGAAGATACTATCTTCTTATATTACACGACGCATAAAGAAAGGATAAAGAGAAAATCTTGGAATCACATGGCAGGAAGACTCAGCCCTCAAGCCTGAAGAAGCCATTGTGTTTTTCTCATTTCTTTGAGCTGGATTGCATGTTCTTCAGTAGTGCCTTTTGTTTTTTTATACCCTGCTCTATACCTTTCCCAAGAAGAGCAGAAGTGAATTGTTAGGTTTTAGGTGGTAATGAATACCATGTTTAAAATGGTCATAAATCATTTGTTGATCTTTATGTTGCAACTTGTCTTACAGTCTAATTTATAGAAAAAAATTATTTCAAACTAGTATGGATGAACGTAAAACCTACTTTCCCCCTGGATGATTGTCATTTTGTTCTTTATATCTTGCCTTACCTTTTAGATTGTGTCCTCATGTCATATGTTCTCCATGTCTAGTGACAGGTTGTCTCAGATCATGAGGCTTTTTGCTACACTTCTTGCGCCGCTTCACTCCTCAACCCTGCATTTATCTGAAATTATAATGAGTTTTTCTTCTTTGCTTTTTAGTTTAAAAATCTTACTGCTTAGAGCTTGAGAAGCATCTTTCTTGCGCCTCTTTGTATTCTGTACAGTGGACTAGGAACTCTTTCTTTCGATTTCTCCTCTCTTTGATTACCAAGTCTCTTGGGCTACCAGTGGGCCTTGTCTCCCAGTTTCTATTTCCAGTTTGTGATCACTGAATTCTCTATTTGGTAAGGGTCTGCCTGTGTTTTGCATATTTATAATAAGGAAGTATGCTAGTATGAAGCTCCTGGGCAAAGATATAGAGTAATCCAGTTTATTTGGGTGGGCTCCATTACTACATTCCAAAAATCAGAATTTTATGTTTTGTTGATTCAGGTGCATCTAGAAATGAAATATTATTTTTTTGGTATTGTGATTAATGGAGAGATTCATCCTAGTTCTCTGCAATTGTTTTGGAAAATGTGTGTGCTTTTATACTTGCTTGCTGAACATTTGTTTTTCCAAAAGGATACAGTTTATACTTAAGATATTGATTTTGCTTGTAGATTCATGTTACTTAGAGGCAATCACTAACACTTGTTCCAGTGGTCCTTCTGTAATACTGGTATCCCTTGTTACCATTGAGCTTATGCACTGTTTGGATGAAAGAATGTGGTGCACTGCTCTACAGAGATCTATACAGCATTGAGAAAATATGGTATGCTAGCCAAAGGATTTGACCATTGATGACAAAAAGAAATAAATGAACATGAATTTATTTCTGTGAAAAATCAATGTTAAAAAGGTTATTACATTCTAAAACCTAAATGTGCTGGGAATAAACATTTGAGTTACTAAGTGGGAAATGTTCAATTAGTTATGAATATCATCTGTTTCATAAAGCAAGGGATATCTGTAGTTGGGCACTATAGACCTCAAATACAGAAGCTTTAGGTCTATCTGTATTTCTCTGTGACACTAATGACTCTGATGTATGTCTGAGGGTAGAGTGTTGCCTACATCGCATGTGATTGTATTGAAATGATTATAACCGACATTGTAGTTTGTTCATTGTGGTGCATGTTTGCTATCAGAATATATCTAATACTAATTCATTTTGAAATTAGGTGGACTTTCAGGTCCTTGATTATAGAAGATTTATAGATGTAGGCATCAGATAAAAGTCAAATTAGTTAGTTTCTGCTAATTTGTAATTCTTTGTTAAAAAGCAGTCTCCTTTTGAGTTTAAGTCTGTCCTTATTGCGTGGAAAACTCTCATTCTGACTTCAACAGAGGAGTAAAGTCGTTCTGTGAGTTGTTTATTTATATTGTAATATAATTACTTTTTATTCCTTTTACACAGATTGCCACACCGAAGGTCAAAATATTTTATTCACTGATGGAGAATATATTAATCAGATAGCTGCCTCAAGAGATGTAAGTATTTTGAATTCTGAGTAGCTGGTATAAGTAGAATACCTTTCTTTTATTAAATTATTTAAATTATTATTATTTTATTAGATAAAATGCAGAGCCTTAAAGACAGATTTATGCAATGTAATATTGTGGATGTTTTCTTTCTTTTAGGATGGCTTTGTTGTCAGAATATTTGCCACAAGCACTGAACCTGTGCTCCAACAAGAATTGCAACTTAAACTGGCTAGAAAATGCTTGCATGCCTGTGGTATTTCATTATTTGATTTGGAAAAGGACTTGCATATTATAAGTAAGATGGCAAAATAAGTTTGTTCCCCATATTTAATAGCTATTTTGTGTCTATTACTATAAAAAACAATTTTGAGTTAATATGTAGAAGTAACTAGGAAATATGAACTTTAAACAGAGTGTAATATTGGAAGACTATGTAAGGAGGTGACTAATACTAATACTTTTATCATTTTGAGTAGAGCAAAAGAAAATAATCTTAATACTTAAGAAGAATTAAGAATGGACACTGGTGGACATCATTAGATTGTATACTATTTTTCAATTAATTTGAAAACTTTTTTTGTAAATGATACTACAGTAGCATACATAGTTCTCTCATTTGAACTTGTAATTTTTTTTTTGTAACCTGGGATTGAATTTGGGCATTTGGCCACTGAGCCACATTCCCAGCCCTATTTTGTATTTTATTTAGAGACAGGGTCTCTCTGAGATGCTTAGTGCCTTGCCCTTGCTGAGGCTGGCTTTGAACTTGAGATCCTCCTGCCTCAGCCTCCCAAGTCACTGGGATTATGGGAGTTTGCCACCATGCCTGACTGAACTTGTAATTTTTATTTGAACAGATTTTCAAGATACTATGAATCCTAACAATAATAATTGATCCGCCAAATTAATCAGTAATCTTCATCTGAAATACAGAGTTTATTTCTTGAACTTAATATACTTACTCTCAGAATGGGGAAGTAATTGGGATCACTAGTTCCTACAAGGGTCTTGATTTTTGTTTTCCTTGCCATTTGAGTTTTAAGAGTGGTATTCTTTAACTTGTGGGATTCTCTGCAAGACTTACTTTTTTAAATTGTTGCCTCACAAAATTTAATATACTTGACATTAGTGCTTTACCTTTCATATCGTAATTATGTGGTGTTTTTGTAATTCTTCCATAGGAAAATATATTGAATTGGAATTATAAAGTTTAAATAGCCCATAGAAGAGTTTGTATGACTGGACAAAATCATAAAGTGCTGTGTATAAAGTTATAATTATGTATTCATAGTTTTAAAATTTGAAATGTGTACATAGACACACACATTCATATTTATGGAGAAGCTAAATAAAATGTTTTGTAGAAAAAAGCATGGCTCAGAGAATCTGAAATACTTTAAATTCGAATATCTTAATGGTGTCACTCAAACCCAAATAACTATCTGGATGAATCTCCCCATGGTTTATAGTTGCTTATTTGTAAACTGAGCAGTATAATTGTAAGAATTAAACTAGATATATTTCATAAGCTCCCAAATGCCTAGTACCTAAAATTCTTAATTAAAATTTTTTCATTTGTACCTTAATTCAGGGAATAGTGTTGACATTGAAATTTTTGTTTTTATGATGTGTATGTTAAAAAATTTGATAATAGTTTGGCGTATGTTAAGATTATGATAAATTATCTTTCAATGGAGTAGTGTTATCTATTACCATTAATTTTTTTAAGTAGTGTTACCTATTACCATTAATTTTTATAAAAAAATTGTCATGTCATGTTTTGTCATCTTTCTTTTGAGTGTTAGTAATTGAATTGACTTAAATTACTCTAAAGAGTGCATGGTGCACTTGGAATTATTAAAATATAGTAGCATTTATTAGTCTTGTGTTATTATAGGTACAGGATTTGACGAAGAGTCAGCAGTTCTTGGTGCAGGACGAGAGTTTGCACTAATGAAAACAGCAAATGGAAAGGTAAAATACTCCTTTGTAGTAAAAATTAATTTTCTTTGCTTTAAGAGAGTTGATACAATTTGTTGAGTAGCATGTATAGCTTTTTTTAAAAAAAATATAGTCATCTGTGTTTTTTATGCAGTAAAAATTTAGTTCATGTTGAAAATAATATTGTGAAGTGTTTGTGATATTTAGGATCCTAAACATATTAACTTTATAAAATGTTATATTTTTACAACTATTTAATTTTAATTATGGAACTGTAATTTTTGAGTTGTTGTGAATTCATATTTTGTGTTTATTTTATTGATTGGGACACTCATAAGTTCCTGTAAATGTGAAGAAATGTACTGAGTATACGTTGGAGGAAGTAGGAGCTTGTATAATTAAGTTATACGTTGTAGAGATCAATCTATAGAGGTGAAAGTTTCTTTTTAGTGAATGTGAAGAGGAAGTAAAGTAATTAAAAGAATGCTTAAAATTAAAATTATTAGGCAAATATAATACATTTATATGTTGCTTCTTACAACTTGGAAAAATGAATTGAGAATTGTATAAATTTCCTCCTACTGTGAGTTTAGAGTATATTTATAGAAATAAGTATAAATATGAAAACTTTCAAGTATCCTGAATACATAAAAAAAAGCTATCTTGAACTGTACCTTTTTGGTAAAATACGTCTATTTCTGTCTTGTTCAAGTCACAGAATTTGAATAATTAGAAAAATAGTTTGGGTTATTAGTATTTTTTTCAATAAAATAGTAAAGCTTCTTTGTCTTATCATGTGAAACCTGGTGCACTATTCCAAAATGCACTGTAATTCCTGTTTTTTTTCCTTCTGATATATAAGATATATTACACTGGCAAATACCAGAGTCTTGGAATCAAACAAGGTGGTCCTTCAGCAGGAAAATGGGTTGAACTACCGATTACGAAATCTCCAAAGATTGTGCATTTCTCAGTTGGACATGATGGCTCTCATGCCCTTTTAGTTGCAGAAGATGGAAGCATATTCTTTACAGGATCTGCTAGTAAAGGAGAAGATGGAGAGTCAAGTAAGTTGACAGATCAACTGTGCATTTAGTAAAGATAATGTGGAGTTTATTAACATAAAATTTATCAATTTGAGTAACACCTCACCAAGTTAGAATTTTACGTTAAAGTATATTCAGTAATTGGTGATGTGGTGTACTGTGCATTAAAAACATGATTCTGATTTCAGTCTAGAGTTCATGTAGATGAGTTTTTATGCCTTACGGACACATGGCTATTCCTTTGACAGTATATGCTCATTCTGTTGCATCAGTTGTTGTTATTTTTAAAACTTACTTATTCCAATAGAACTTTTTAGAAAGCTGAAAACTTTGGAAGGAATATGTATTTCAGAATAAAGGTAAATCTTCTGCAAACTTGTGTAATAGTGTTGATTGTGGATTACTGTTTTCTAATGTTTTTTAGTGCATTATGCTATATACAATAGGCTTATTGTGACATATTCATAAATGTGTATAACATAATTTGCTCCATTTCCCTAGTACTTCCCCTTTCCCTTCCCTTCTCTCTTTCCCTCATCCCATTTCTCTCCTCTACTGGTCTTCTATTTATTCATTATTTTTTAAAATTGGCATGTTATAGTAATACATAAAAGCGAAATTCATTGTGATATATCAATACATACACATAGCGTAATTTGATCGTTTTCATTCTACATTTCTACCCTTTCCCCTACCCCCAGTCCTTTTCCTCAATTTTACTTTTCCCTCTTATATTTTCGTGAGGTCCCCCTTAAAAAAAATTCTTTATTGTTATCTAGCTTCCACATATGAGAGAGAACATTCAGCTTTATGAATCTGGCTTATTTCACTTAGCACAATGTTTTCCAGTTCTATCCATTCACCAGCAAATGACAAAATTTCATTTCTCTTTATAGCTGAGTAAAGTTCCATTGTGTATATACACCACATTTTCTTTATTCATTGATGTACTGACAAAGGATTACTGTTTTTAGTGTTCTTTCTTTATGATACAGTCATCACTCAGGAAAGAAAAAGTGTGATCTCTTATATTTTATATTTTTCTATTTAGAGTCCTCCTCAAGATTATTCTTCTGTAACTTCTCTTTTGTACATTGTTGTACATTGGAGTAACAACTTAAAAGCATTAGGTTTTGAAGTCAGCACATAATGTAAAATTCATGTAAAAATGAAAGTTACCCTGGAAAAATCCCTTAAAATAGCTATGAAATAAATTACCATGTCTCAGAAGCTTCATCATAGCTAGTTTTTCCTTTTAATATTTTGAGAACATTTTCTTTTAAGTCACCAGGTTAAGTAGTTATTGTATATATGTAGATATAGTGTCATATAAAAACATAATGATATTTATATATGATTATAGAAAGGAGTTGATAATGTAAAAGCTAAGGCAGAAATTGGGTCCCCCTTAAGTTTGGTGGAAAACTGGTATTTTAATGGGGAATTTTCATGTGTTACAAAGGAGGAGTATCTGACAATGATAGCCTAAATATTAATTGACCAGATGAAGCTGGTAAGTTGACTTATTTTAACTAATATGCTAGAAAACCCAGATCTTTTTGAAAATAATGTATATCATGAATCTATATAATGTGCTCTATTTTGGGGGGCTTTGTATACAAACTGCTATTGTTATTTATACATAGATGCCTTAAATAATTTTATTATTTTTTAAGCTAAGAGCAGACGGCAATCAAAACCTTATAAACCTAAAAAGATAATTAAAATGGAAGGAAAGATTGTGGTGTACACAGCTTGCAATAATGGAAGTAGTTCTGTTATTTCTAAAGATGGAGAACTATACATGTTTGGAAAAGATGCCATTTATTCTGATAGTTCAAGTAAGTTAAAAAACTTAATGTCATTTCACTTTTATACAAAGAAGGTCCAATCCTAGTCATTAGGTGTTATAAAGAAATGTTTAGAAAATTTACATTTATAGCATGCTTTCTCTACATTTTTACATTTTATTCTAAATGTTAAACATTTGGGAAGAAATTTTCCTTTGTCACTAGAAACTGTCCCAAGTTTAATGCAGAGCTAGTCATGGAGCTTGTGATTGACACTTACTTTAGTTGTTATGTGAGCAGAGCTTTCCCAGACTCAGGTGCTCATGTGCCATGTCCCTTGGGTAATGGTAGTACCCTGAAGGAAATTATTTTCATAACATAGCAATTAGTGATTGAATTATTTCTCTCTCAATTAGGGCATCAAAGTGGGATTCTTTCTCTGCTCACTCTAGTATCATAACCCTGACCCAGTATAGTGTGTGGCACATGGTAGGATCTCAAGAATTATTTGTCAAGTGACTAGGTAACTGATAAACAGAAAGATTAAATAGTGGATGGGAGGGCTAGAATTAGCTAAAAGTTTTTATAATTATGAACTCTAATCTTAAAAACTCATTGTAGTTGTTATATTTTCTTTCTAGCAATTAAAAATGAGTATAATGAACTAGTCATTCACTTAGGAGGATTTCGTGTGAAGTATGTACCTAAAGCTTTTGAATTTTGTTTTAATAAGGAAACTGGAATTAGTAAGTTTATGATTAGAAGTTTAAGTGATCATCTCATGCTGGAAAAATGATACACATAGAACATTTACAGAAATTGTTGAGTTGTACCTAAGGAGGTATGCAAGCTGGCTTAATGTGATAATATGTAGATTTTCAGTTGGCTGCAACTGTCAGTGAACCAGACTTTTGGTCTAGTACATGTGCAGTTTAAAAATAATATTCAAGCAATAGTTGTTTTTTGTTAAAATCCTGTTAGCTAGGATTGATGGAAAATGTTCATTTATTCAGCATATATTTTTTGAACACATGTAAGCGATGGTGGACCACACCCATGTGGTCCTTTCCTGCCATTTTGAGGATCTGAGAAACAGTTGGGTAAGATGAAACTTAAGTATTCAAGGGATATGGTTTAATAGTTATGGACATGGACTCTGATACTGGTACCAATGTGTTTTAATTGTTCAATTATGTACTTAACCTTTCAGGGTTTTCATTTTTTTTCTTTTCTGGCCTTTAAAAGGGGGCTAGTGATAGTACTTGCTTCATATAGTTGTTATGAAAATTGTAGGAGATTATACTTAAGTGCTTCTCATAGAGTCTTAAACATGTAAGGTCTCAAAATATGTCAGCTAGTACTATTAAGAAGTACTTCTGTGAAATCTATATGGCACATATCTTTGTCAAGGTGATAAATACTTAAAGTAGGAATTTTTGAACTTCGTTAGAAGGCATAAACTAGTATAAAAGAAAAGGAAGACCAACTTAGGGAAGTTAAAACTGGAGTTACTAGTATAGAATAATTTTCCTAGCATGTGATACAGGATTAGTAACATTTGCAATTTAAATAAAACAAGTAATTTTTAAAATTGTTTTTATTTTAAAATACATTAGAAAAATATTTAATAGTGTTTGAATTTTATTGGTATTATTACTTGATAAAGTTAAACATGCTTCTGTCAATGTTGGTATAAAAATACTAACTAGGTAATGTGGGTGGCACTTAGGTGTGACAAATAAAATAAAAGTAATATGTGAATATGGGAAGTTTAAGAAATAGCTGTGTACTAGATTGTAGAAGAAAGCAATGTAGATGGAAAATAATTGAAAACTATTGTTTTAGAAAAACTTACAGGTTTCTATAAAATCAATGTCATTTCAGTGTATAGTGGCAGATATTTTACTTTGTTTTGCTGAGGCAGAGCAAAACAGGTCAAGTAAATGATTTAAAGGTTCCTTAGTGCCTGTACCAGGAAAGTTTGAGAACTATTGATCCTTCTAAGTACTGTTGAGGTATTGGTATTTGGAGCAGGCATTTAGGAGGAAAGAGAATGTAAAGATTTGTCCCAAGTCTGACTTTTAAGATCCATTGAAACTGCATTACAAAATAAATTAATTTAATGGTACCTTTCTACTCTCATGGTCACTCATATCCCATTTTGGTGAATTATTTTCCCCAGAGAGAGTAAGAGTTCTATATTGAGGTAGCTCTTTTACTTGGCTCAGAAGGGCTTTTTTAAAAAAGTTGTTTTTACCAAATTTGTATTTTTTCTATAGGTTTGGTAACTGATTTGAAGGGACATTTTGTAACTCAGGTAGCTATGGGTAAAGCTCACACATGTGTTTTAATGAAGAATGGAGAAGTTTGGACATTTGGTGTAAATAATAAAGGACAGTGTGGACGAGACACTGGTGCCATGAACCAAGGAGGCAAAGGTAGGTGTTTAATTTTTGAATTAAAATTTGTGTTATCTTTTTGTTACCTTTTCAGGACATACTGAAGAAACTCACTCTTATTCAGAATGATTTTGATTTCTTACTTATGAATTAGGAAAACCCATGAATTTCTTATTTGATTATAACTATAATCAAAAAAGCATATCCCTGAGAAATTGAATATACTTTAGATATTTGATTTCTGAGCAGATAAGCTGGCTTACTTAAATGGTTTTTAAAATTCTGCATAAATTAATTGAGTCTCTTTGGCTTGGCATTTTGATGACTAAATTGTTCTGGAAAAGTGAATTTCCTAAACTCGTTGTTATTAGCTCCTTTTATACCATGTCTTCAGTTTTAACTCTTCTTGGCAGTAGTTTCTGTGGCAAATATTATCTTCCTACTTAACAGTATGTGCAAGGGGCTGGGGATATAGCTCAGTTGGTAGAGTGCCTGCCTTGCAAGCACAAGGCTATGGGTTCGATCCCCAGCACCACAAAAAAAAAAAAACCAGTATGTGCGATCTGTAATTTAATCTTTTCTTGACAACTAAATGATTTTTATGAATGTTTGACCTTTTGTCAAGAAAAGGCTAACTCGTACATGGCAACTTTATCACAGTATTCTTTGTACCAACCCTCAGACCTCTCAAGGAAATGAGGAATTTTTCCTTTGGATGCCCTGCTGTTATGGTCTTTGTGTGTGTGTATGTGTATGTGTGTGTTGCTGTGGATCAAACCCAGGGACTTGAAGATGCTTGGCAAGCACTCCACCACTATAGCCCAGTCCCAAGCACTTGTTTTTTTTTGTTTTTTAATGGTGTATCTACTTCATTATTGCTTTCAATTTTTATTTCTGGCTGCATGTCCTGTACCCTTTACTCCCAGTTTTGGCTTTCTGTTTTTGATTTTGTATCAGATGGAGAAAAGGACAGTTACATACAGTAATAATACAGTAATACAGTAATAATACATATTATTAGAACTAAGCGGTGAACTGGGCTTCAAATACCAATACTTTGAGGATTAAACTTTACATAAATTAATAAAACCTTGTTTGTCTCTTTGGGGACTTGCTTGATAGTAGCCTCAACTGGATCTAAGGAACCCACCATTTTATTGGATTTTTTTGGCTTTATTTATATATATGTTTGTATTTAAAATACATCAGTTTTTAAAAGAATGATCTGTTAGAAGTATAGTGATTTTAAAAAAGAAGAAAGAACAATTTAGGAAAAAAAGAAATGAGTTATTTCACAATGGAAATATTTTATCCTTTTGCTAAACTTGTGAACCATGGTTTTGGGTAATACTAAATACAAAGAAGAGAATCAGTTTAGTTTTCTATACATGATATAAGTATTTATATACAAATTGTTTTATAAGAGTTTCTGAGCTAAATAAAATTGTTTGTTGTTGTTCTGAAACTCTTGTGAACATTGGTGTAAATTTTCATTGATGTTCTGGATTCATAGGGGAAGTTCTGTAATAATCAAAATGAAATTAAAATATTTTTCCTCAATAGGAATCCCACCCACTCTCTTAGTAATGAATTAGAAAGCAGATGAGTAAAATAGACATATAAAATAAATATGAATTTTAAAGTCAAAAAGAACGTGTAGAGATTTTTAAGTTTTTAAAAAGGGATATAAGAAATAATATTGAAATTTTAAAAATTTCATCTACTGCCATGTCATGTCATCTTGTAGTGCAAAATTACAGATAAAATTCAAATGCTCTGTATTCCCTTTCAAGGCTTATTATTATATTCTGTTTCTCTCCAGAACTCTCTGCTCACATGAATTTGATAAGTAGGCTTTCAGACATTATTTCATTTCTCAGCCTGCCTATAGATTAGACGTGGCAAAGTCAAAAACAGCTAAATATGAGTTTATTTCTCAATTAGTAAACCTGTTTTGAGTGGTAGCTCTCTCATGTGTGTTATAGGTATAAGAAATAAGATAATAAGATCCAGGTGTGGTGGCACATCCCAGCGATTTGGGAGGCTGAGGCAGGAGAATCTCAAGTTCAAGGCCAGTCTTAACAATTTAGCCAGACCCTAAGCAAATCAGTGAGACCCTGTTTCTAAATGAAATACAAAAAAGGGCTGAGAATGTTGCTCAGTGGTTAGTGCCCCTGGGTTCAATCCCTAGTACAAATAAAAAAGAAAGAAAAAAAAGAAAGAAGATAATAAGATTAAGAATAAAGATCAAGTAAGTAAAACAAACCCTTGCCTTTGGAGTTCTAAATCTAGTGGAAAAGAGAAATATAAAAAATAATTACTTGATTCCCATAGATTTACTCTCCTGTACTCTTCCTTCATAACCTTATCAGAGTTGTGTTTTTACACTTTTTGTTTGGTTTTTTGATTAATGACTTCTCACTAGATGTTACCATCTTTGTCTTTAGTGCCTGTAGCAAAGGTCTATAAACTGTATTCTGATGTCTTATTTGTTCACTACCATTTTTTATATAATCCTCCAAACTGAAAATGGATTTTATAATTGTAAAGGGTTATTAAAAATGTGGCATAGATTTATATTGCCCATAGAGCCTAGGTTATTTATAAAAAGTTTGTTAACACTTCCATAATGGAATCTGTGGAGTGTAGTTGATGTTCAGCTTTTAAAAAATACAGTTGAATGAATTATAGCAAAATTTAAAAAGTTGTGGTTGAGGTATAAACAGGCTTTGAGAAGTGGTGACTGAATCTCTAGGAAAGCTAGTAAGTGCTTTTTTTAAGGAAATGACTTCTGAGCAGAATTTTTGAAGGCAAAAAAAAAAATTCTCTGGTAGGTAAGGTAGGGAGAAGCATCTTATAAATAAGGAAGGGTGAGGTAGAGGGAACAAGAATGAGCAAAGGCCCTCAGCATATGAAAAGACTCACTTGTTTGGAAAGCAATTGGAATATGATTCACATGGAAGAAATGAGGTTGGAGAAAATTGGGAGCCATATTGTGATTGTTTCTTGCTCAGGAATTTTGAAGACCTCGGAAGGGCATTGAAATTTTTGTACATTGTGAAGTCGTACATATTTAAATATGTATTTTAAAGGGTTGATTTATGACAGTGGGAGGGTATTCTAGAGTGGGGTGATCTTGGCTTAGTGCAGTTAGGTTTTCTTTGGTCTGTTGAATGAAGGTGGTAGTGAGGATGGAAAAGAGGGAATGAAGTCACAAAAATCTTTAAAGTATGATTGATAGTGAAGAGATGTGTTTGAAAATAGCCTTCCCTCTCTCCTTTTGCCAAAAGAAAATGGGGAGAGAATTTATTAGCAGATCCTAAATTCAAATTTATTTTTTATTACACTTACATTTTGGCAGTCCTTTGTATAATCACTTGGATTGTCATGGTGTCATGTATTTTTTAAATTGGGAAATACTATGTTCAGTGTTTTAGAGATTTTCATAATCCACACAAAAATCATAAATTGATCTGTCAAATAGGGTTTGGAGTTGAAAATATGGCAACAGCAATGGATGAAGACCTGGAAGAAGAGCTAGATGAAAAAGATGAGAAATCCATGATGTGTCCTCCGGGCATGCATAAGTGGAAGCTGGAGCAGTGCATGGTATGCACTGTGTGTGGAGACTGCACGGGTTATGGAGCCAGCTGTGTTAGCAGTGGGCGTCCAGACAGAGTCCCTGGAGGGTAAGACGAGGATTCCTACTGAAGAAATCTGAAGAAAACATTTCTTTTTAAATGTTCTACTGTGTTGTTTCTTAAAGGCACATTAATATATAATGATGGTTCTCATACTTGTTTTTTACTATGACATCTTTAAGGCTGCCTTTCATTTGATTCATTTAAACCATTTTTTGTTAATACATTATAGTCATACATAATATTGGGGTTCATTTTGACATAAGTATACAGGCATGGAATATAATTTGCTCTAGTTCAGTCCCCAGTACTTTTTAGATTTAGTGGAATTGCTGGATTATATGATAATACTATTTTTAATTTTGGGGGGAACTACCATTCTCTTTTCCACAGTTTGTACTAGTTTACATTCCTAATAGTACACAAGTATTCTAGCTTCTCCACATTGTTACCAAGACTTGTTATTTTCTGATTTTTCTCTTTTTGATTAGTAGCCATCCTGATAGGTATGAACTGGTTCCTGTTTTTAATTTGAAATGTACTAATAATTATTGATGTTAAGCATCTTTTCATTTCTTTCTTGGCCATTTATAGAGCTTCTTTAGAGAAATATCTATTTAGTCTTTTTTGCCTGTTTTTGAATTGGATTGCTTATTTTGTGTTGAGTTTGAAAAGTTTTCCATATATTCTGCATATTAATTCCTTGTCGGAGATAAAATTTGCGAATAAATTGTCTCTGTAGGTTGCCTTTTTACTCTGTCGATAGTGTCTTTTGTTTCACAAAAGTTGTAATTTTAATGAAGTTCAATTTGTCAATTTTTTGTTGTTGCCTATACCTTTGGTATTATAGTGAAGAAACCATTACTAAATCCATGCTGTGAAGTGTTTGGCTAATAATTTCTTTTAAGAGTTTTTATATTTTTAGTTCTTCCATTTAGGTCTTTGATACATTTTGAGTTAATTTTTCTATATGATATTAGGTAAAGATCCTGTTTCATTTTTATGTATGTGGATATCCAGTTTTCCCACACCATTTGTTGAAAAGACTGTCCTTTCTTCGATTAAATAGGAGACCTTGTTAAAAATTGTTTTAGGATATAAACCCTTTCTCAGAAGTACAACAAGTAGATTCTTCCAATCTTGCTTCCCTTTTGCTATTTTCTGTGGTGTCTTTGGATTATAAAAGTTTTTAATGTTTATTGAAAACAATTCATTTGAGACTATATATAAAGGTTTATTTTGGAGTGTCTGTTCTTCCCTTGGTCTGTGAGGTTCTCTTATGGCAGCATCACACTTTTGATTACTATTGCCCTCTATTAAGTTTTGAAATTAGGAAGTGTAATTTGTTGTTTTTTGTCAAAATTTTTAACATATAGGGTCTCTAGGAATTCTGTATGAATTTTAGGATAGATTTTTCTGTTATCTTTTGATGCAAGAAGTGTCATGGGATTTTGATAGGAATTACATTGAATCTGCAGATGGCTTGGGGTAGTTTATATATCTTAGCATTATTAAAGTTATTGGGTACTTGAATATGGGATGTGTTTCCATTTGTTTCTGTCTTCAATGTCTTTCAGCTTTGTTTTGTAATTTTTATTGTATAAACCTTTCACCTCCTTAAGTTCATTACAAAATATTTTATTCTTCTTGATGTTATTGTACTGGAATTTTTGTTGTAATTTTCTTCACAAATTGTTGTCAGTGTCGAGAGTTGAAGTGATTTTGTGTGTTGACTTTGCTAAATTTGTTAGCTTTTTAGAGCATACTATATATGAGATCATACTATCTTTGAATGGAGATAATTTTGCTTATTTCAAATTTGGATGCCTTTTATTTTCTATTCTTACCTGATTGTTCTGGCTAGGCTTTCCAAAACTATATTGAATGGAAGTGGTGAAACTGAACATCCATGTCTGTTACAGATCTTAGAGGAAAAGCAGTTTTTTACCATTGAGTTTGATGCTCACTGTGTGTTTTTCATGTATGGCTTTTAATTTGTTGAGGTAGTTCTCTCTATTCCTAGTATGTTAAATGTTTTTTAAAATCATAAAATATTAAATTTTATCAAATACTTTTTCTGTATTTTTTTATACTTAGCTTTTTTTTAACTTTTTTATTTCTATCTTTTATATTTAGTTATACATGACAGTATTTTTTCCACATTTTTTTTGTACTCAAATGGGGTACAACTTTACTTTTCTATGGTTGTATACAATGTAGATTCACATGATTCATGTAATTTTACATATACATAGGGGAATACTGTCTGTCTCGGTCTACCACCTTTTCTTCCCCCAATCTCTCCATTTTCCTCTACACCATCCAAAGTACCTCCTTTCTTCTCTTTTCTTTCCCCCCGCCAATCCTCCCCCACTTTTATGTATCATCATCCACTTATCAGAGAAAACATTCAGCCTTTGGTTTTTTGGCCTTGGCTTATTTCACTTAGCATGATATTCTCCAACTCCACCCGTTTACTAGCACATACCATAATTTTATTATTCTTTATGACTCAGTAATATTCCATTGTATATATATACCACAGTTTTTTTAATCCATGCATCAATTGAAGGGCATCTAGGTTGGTTCCACAATCTAGCTATTGTGAATTGAGCAGCTATGAACTTTGATGTGGCTGCATCATTGTACTTTGCTGATTTTCAGTCCTTTGGGTATAAATGGAGGAGTGGGACAGCAGGGCGAAATGGTGGATCCATTCCAAGTTTTTTGAGGAATCTCCATGCTGCTTTCCAGAGTGGCTGCATCAGTTTGCAACTCCACCAGCAATGTATGAGTGTGCCTTTTCCCCCACATCCACATCAACACATTATTGCTTGTGTTCCTGATAATAGCCATTCTAATTGGAGTTAGATGAAATCTTAGGGTGGTTTTAATATGCACTTCTCTAATTACTAGAGAAGATGAGCAGTTTTTCATATTTTTTTTTTTTGTTGTTGTTGTTGTTGGTTTTTTTTTTTTTTTTTTGGTATTGGGAATTAAACCCAGAGGCACTCCACCACTGAGCCACATTCCCAGCCCTATTTTGTATTTTATTTAGAGACAGGGTCTCACTAAGTTGCTTAGGGCCTCGTCGTTGCTGAGGCTGGCTTTGAACTCGTGATCCTCCTGCCTCAGCCTCCCAAGTGCTGTCATATATTTGTTGATCACCCGTATGTCATTTCCTGTGAAGTGTCTGCCCAGTTCCTTAGCCTATTTATTGATTGGGTTCTCTGTATTTTGGGTGTAAATTTTTTTAAGTTCTTTATAAATTTTGGAAATCAATGCTCTGTCTGAAGTGTGTGTGGAAAAGATTTTTTCCCACTCTGTAGGCTCTCTTTCACATTATTGATTATTTCCTTTGCTGAGAATAAGCTTTTTAGTTTCAATCTCTCCTATTTATTGATTCTTGCTATTGATTTCTTCCCCTCTCCTACTTTTTCTTCTGTTTTGTGAAGGGTCTCAGGTCTAATTCCTAGATCCTTGATCCATTTTGTGTTGAGTTTTGTACAGGTGAGAGATAGGAGTTTAGTTTCATTTTACTGCATATGAATTTCCAGTTTTGCCTGCATCATTTGTTGAAGAGGCTGTCTTTTCTCCATTGCATGTTTTTGCCTCCTTTGTCTAGTATGAGATACCTGTATTTATGTGGGTTTGTCTCTGTGTCTTCTATTCTGTACCATTGTTCTACATGTCTATTTTGGAGCCAATACCATGCTGTTTTGTTACTATTGCTCTATAGTAGAGTTTAAGGTCTGGTATTGTGATACCTCCTGCATCATTCTTCCTGCCCAGGATTGCTTTGCTATTCTGGGTCTTTTGTTCTTCCAGGTGAATTTCATGATTGCTTTCTCTATTTCTATGAGGAATGTCATTGGAATTTTTATTGGAATTGTGTTAAATTTGTATAGCGCCTTTGGAAGTATGGCCATTTTGATTATATTAATTCTGCCTATCCAAGAACACAGGAGATCTTTCCATCTTCTAAGATCTTCCTCAATTTCTTTCTTTAACGTTCTGTAGTTTTCATTATAGAGGTCTTTCACCTCTTTTGTTAGATAGATTCCCAAGTATTTTATTTTTTTTTAGGCCATTGTGAACAGAGTTGTCTTCCTCATTTCTCTTTCAGATAATTCATTGCTTATATATATAAATGCATTAGATTTACATGTGTTTATTTTATATCTTGCTATTTTGCTGAATTCATTCATTAAGTCTAGAAGTTTCCTGATGGAGTTTTTTGGATCCTCTATAGAATCGTGTGATCGGCAAATAGTGACAGCTTACGTTCTTCTTTTCCTATTTGTATTCCTTTAATATCTGTGGCCTGTGTAAGTGGTGTGGCTAGTATTTCAAGCATGATGTTGAACAGAAGTGATGACAGTGGGCATCCCTTCTCTTGTTCCAATTTTCGAAGGGAATACTTTCAGTTTTTCTCCATTAAGAATGATGTTGGCAGTGGCTTAGCATAAATAGCCTTTACAATGTTGAGGTATGTTCCTACCATCTCTGTTTTTTCTAGTGTTTTGAGCGTGAAGGGGTGTTGTGTTTTGTCAAATGTTTTCTCAGCATCTATTGAAATAATCATATGATTCTTAACCTTAAGTCTATTGATGTGATTAATTACATTTATTGATTTCCGGATGTTGAACCAACCTTGCATTCCTGGGATAAACCCAACTTGATCATGGTGCACAGTCTTCTTAAGATGTTTTTGTAAGCAGTTTGCCAGAATTTTGTTAAGGATTTTTGCGTCTATTTTCATCACAGATATTGGTCTAAAGTTTTCTTTCCTAGATGAGTCTTTGTCTGGTTTCGGTATCCAAGTGATACTAGCTTCATAGAATGAATCTGGAAGGGTTCCCTCCTTTTCTATTTCACGAAATACTTTCAGGAGTATTGGTATAAGTTCTCCTTTGAAAGTCTTGTAGAACTCAGCTGAGAATCCGTCTGGTTCCGGGCTTTTCTTGGTTGGTAGGCTTTTGATGTCTTCTTCTATTTCATTGCTTGAAATTGATCTGTTTAAATTGTATATGTCCTCCTGGTTCAGTTTGGGAGGATCGTATGTCTCTAGAAATTTGTTGATGTCTTCAGGATTTTCTATTTTATTGGAGTATAGATTTTCAAAGTAGCTTCTAATTATGTTTTGTATTTCAATGTGGTATTTCCTTTTTCATCATGAATTTTAGTTATTTGAGTTTCCCTCTCCTTCTCTTTGTTAGTGTTGCTAAGGGTTTATCTATTTTGTTTACTTTTTCAAAGAATGAGCTTTTTGTTTTGTCAATTTTTTTTTTTTTTTTTAAACCGGGGATTGAACTCAGGGGCACTCAGCCACTGAGCCACATCCCCAGCCCTATTTTGTATTTTATTTAGAGACAGGGTCTCACTGAGTTGCTTAGTGCCTTGCCCTTGCTGAGTCCGACTTTGAACTTGCAGTTCTCCTGCCTCAGCCTCCCGAGCCTCTGGGATTACAGGTGCGCACCACCACACCTGTCTTGTTTTGTCAATTTTTTGAATTGTTTCTTTTGTTTCAATTTCATTGATTTCAGCTCTGATTTTAATTATTTCCTGTCTTCTACTACTTTTGGTGTTGTTTTGTTCTTCTTTTTCTAGGGCTTTGAGATGTAATGTTAGGTTGTTTAGTTGTTGACTTTTTATTCTTTTCTTGAATGTGCTCAATGCAATGAATTTTCCTCTTAGTACTGCTTTCATAGTGTCCCAGAGATATTGATATGATGTATCATTATTCTCATTTACCTGTAAGAATTTTTTTTTATCTCCTCCCTGATGTTTTCTGTTATCCATGTTTCATTCAGTAGCATATTATTTAGTCTCCAGGTGTTGGAGTTGTTTGTGTTTTTGATTTTCTCATTGATTTCTAATTTCATTCCATTATGATCTGATAGAATACAAAGTAGTGTCTCAGTTTTTTTTGCATTTAATAAGGGAAGCTTTGTGGTATAACATATGGTGTGTTTTAGAAAAGGATCCATGTGCTGCTGAGAAGAAAGTGTATTTGCTTGTTGATGGATGGAATATTCTATATATGTCTGTTAAGTCTAAGTTACTGATTGTGTTATTGAGTTCTATGTTTTCTTTCTTTAGTTTTTGTTTGGAAGATCTATCCAGTGGTGACAATGGTGTGTTAAAGTCACCCTGAATTATTGTGTTGTGGTCTACTTGATTCCTGGAATTAAGAAGGATTTGTTTGATGTACATGAATGCGCTGTTGTTTGGGACATAAATATTTATGATCATTGTGTCTTCCTGACTTTTGGTCCCCTTAAGCAGTATGAAGTGACCTTCTTTATCTCTTCTTACTCACCTTTTTTTTCTTAATTTATTTAATTTTGATTCATTGAACACAAATGGAGTACAGCTATTGTTCTTCTGGTTGTACACAAAGTAGAGTCACACCATCTGTGCATTCATACATGTACACAGGACAATGATGTCTGTCATATTCTGTTATTATTCTTATCCCCCCACACCCTGACCCCACCCCTCCCTTCCTTCTATGCTATCTGTCCTTCCTCCATTCTAGCCACCCTTCTACCCTGCATTATGCATCATCATTCACTTATCAGAAGACCATTCGGCCTTTGGATTTTGGGGATTGGCTAATCTCACTTAGCATAACAGTCTCCATCATCATCCATTTACCTACAAATGCCATAATTTTATTCTTCTTTATGGCTGAGTAATATTCCATTTTTGTATATATACCAGTTTCTTTTTCCATTCATCTATTGAAGGGCATCTAGGTTAGTTCCACAATCTAGCTATTGTGAATTGAGCAGCTATGAGCATTGATGTGGCTGTATCACTGTAGTAATCTGATTTTAAGTCCTTTGGGTATAGGTCAAGGAGTGGGATAGCTGGGTCAAATGGTGGATCCATTCCAAGTTTTCTAAGGAATCTCCACACTGCTTTCCAGAGTGGCTGCACCAACTTGCACTCCCACCAGCAATGTATGAGTGTACCCTTTTCCCCACATCCTCGCCAACACCTGTTGTTGCCTGTGTTCTTGATAAAAGACATTCTAATTGGGGTAAGATGAAATCTTAAGGTGGTTTTGATTTGCATTTCTCTTATAACGAGTGATGTTGAACATTTTTTCATAAATCTGTTGATTGCTTGTAGATCTTCCTCTGTAAAGTGTCTGTTCATTTCCTTGGCCCATTTATTGATTGGGTTATTAGTGTTCTTGGTGTAAAGATTTTTGAGTACTTGGTAGATTCTGAAGATTAGTGCTCTATCTGAAGTGTGTGTGGCAAAGATTTTCTCCCACTCTGAAGGTTCTTTCTTCACATTGCTGTTTCCTTTGCTGAGAAAAAGCTTTTTAGTTTGACTCTATCCCAATCATTGATTCCTGTTTTTATTTCTTGTGCTTTGTGAGTCATGTTAAGGAAATCTGGTCCTAGGCCAACATGATGAAGATTTGGACCTATTTTCTCTTCTATTAGGTGCAGGGTCTCTGGTTTAATTCCTAGGTCCTTGATCCATTTTGAGTTGAGTTTTGTACAGGGTGAGAGATATGGGTTTAGTTTCATTTTGCTGCATATGGATTTCCAGTTTTCCCAGCACCATTTGTTGAAGAGGCTATTCTTACTAACTTTGACTTGATGTCCACTTTATCTGATACAAAGATGGAAACACCCAGTTTTTTACTGAGTCTGTATGTGTGGTAGGTTTTTTCCCCATCCTTTCACCTTTAGTCTGTGGATGTCCTCTTCTATGAGATGAGTCTCTTGAAGGCAGCTTATTGTTGGGTCTTTCTTTTTAATCCAATCTGCTGGTCTTTGTTTTTTTTTTTTTCTTTTTTAATTTTATTTTTTTAATTTTTACAGACCTCATTTTGATTCATTGTTCACATATGGGGTACAAATTTTCATTTCTGTGATTGTGTGTGATATACATTCATATCATTATTGTTAATCATACATATACCTAGGGTAATGATGAGTCTATGTCTTTTGATTGATAAGTTTAGGCCATTAACATTTAGGGTTATTATTGAGATATGATTTGTAATCCCACACTTTTTGGCTTAGTATTGGTCTTTCGATTGACTTTGTTTTTCCTTTGATTGGCTTTTCCTTTAGGGTAGTTCCTCCCTTTGCTGAGTTACATTGTTGTTTTTCGTTTCTTCGTCACAGAATATTTTGCTGAGAATGTTCTGTAGTGTAGGCTTTCTATGTGTAAAGTCCTTTAAATTTTGTTTGTCATGGAAGGATTTTATTTTGTCTTCAAATTGGAAGGTTATTTTTGCTGGATATAGGATTCTTGGTTGGCAACCATGTTCTTTCAGAACTTGAAATGTGTTGTTCCAGGTCCTTCTGGCTTTTAGGGTCTGGACTGAGAAATCTGCTGATATTCATATTAGTTTCCCCCTATATGTAATCTGATGCTTTTCTCTCAAAGCCTTTAAAATTCTATCTTTATTTTGTATGTTAGGCATTTTCATTATAATGTGTCGTGGTGTGGATCTGCTGTAATTTTGTGCATTTGGTGTTGTGTACGCCTCTTGTCGTTGCATTTCCATTTCATTCTTCCGGTTTGGGAAATTTTCTGATATTATTTCACTGAGTAGGTTGTTCATTCCTTTGGTTTCTATCTCTGTGTCTTCCTCTATTCCGATAATTCTTAAATTTGGTCTTTTCATGGTATTCCATAGTTCTTGGAGGTTCCGTTCATGATTTCTTACCATCTTCTCTGTTTGGGCAACTTTATTTTCAAGATTCAATATTTTGTCTTCATTGTCTGAGTTCTCTCTTCCAAGTGATCTAGTCTGTTGGTGATGTTTTCCCATTGAGTTTTTTGTTTCTTTATTGTTTCCTTCATTTCAAGGATTTCTGTTTGGTTCTTTTTCAGCATCTCTATCTCTTTGTTTAATGATCTTTTGCTTCTTGTTGTTGCTCTATCAACTGCTTATTGGAGTGATCAATCATTTCCTGTATTTGCTCTCTTATCTCTTCCTCTGCTTTGAGAATCATTTTAATCATATATGTTCTGAAATCCTTTTCTGACATTTCTTGTACTATGCTGTCATTGGATTCTATTAGTGTAGAATCTTGGTTTGTTTGGAACACTTTCTTCCCTTGTTTTTTCATGTTGTTCATGTATTTTCCTCTCTAGCAATGCAGATCTGGGGTATTGCAATTTCTGCCCTATAGGCTTCAGGTTTACAAAACCTCTTCTGACAATGAGCTTCCAGTCTCCAGCAGGCATCTTAGGATGGGATTTGCCCCACCTAATGACAGTTTTCATTTCCAGAATAATCCAAGGTGGCTGCAACTGGCTTCCAAATATGTTGGCAAATGGAGAGATGCAGCACAGGGTGTGGCCTCGAATCTGTGTGGGGTGTGGTGGGTCGGGCAGGGGGCCCCTGGAGGCAGGGTGCAGTCTGTTGGGCTGGTAGTCCTGCAGGTCCTGACTGTTTTCCCCCAATGGCAGCAGCCACATATAGCCAAATCTGCGGGTACTGTGATAGTGAACTTCCAGGCAACAGCAGGCAGCTGGCGATCCACTGAAGGTCTGCAGGAAATCTGTAGGCTACCAGCAGACAATAGGCAGGTAGACCTCGGTCAGTGGGTGATAAGTAGGTGAAAGGCAGGCGATGGGCAGGCCAGAGGCAGGCAAACAGGCAAATGGCGGATAATAGGCAGCAGTCAGTGAGCAATCTGCACTCAAAATGTAGTTGATATGCTGGCAGACTGTAGGTGATCAAGGTAGACAAATGATGTAAGCAGGAGGGGATTGATGAGAAGCAAAGACTGCCTCAGAGAGAAACAGATTTTCCTCTGCTTGAATGCTGAGTTACGAGCAACAAGGAATGCACCCTTCCTCTAGTCCTCTTTTTCTGTATTGATTGAGATAATATATGGGCTTTTTCCCCCTTTATTCTGTTAATGTGGAATATTGCATTAATTTTCTTACATTGTATTCCAGGAATGAATTGACTTTGTCATGGAATGTTTTCCTTTTGATATGATGCTGAATTTGGTTTTTCAGTATATTGTTGAGTATTTTTGCATTAGTGTTCATGAAGGATTTTGGTTTGTGTTTTTTATTTTTAATTTCCTTGTTGTGTCTTTTGAGTTTGGTATCAGGGCACTCTGGCCTCATAACATGAGTAAGTGTTTTCTCCAGTCTTTCGAAAAAGTTTGAAAAGGATTAGGTTTACTATTTTAAAAATAATGTCCTTGGACAATTCAGTAGGGCATATTTTATCATAGTTTTTATAGTATGGGTTAGTGATCCTCTGAATTTTCAGTAATGCATGCTTTCTAAAGCTAAGAGTTTTGCAGGGTACCTCACTATGTCTTTCACTGCGGTCAGGTAGATCCTTGCTCTTATACCTCTACAAATATGTTTAATTTTTGTTTCAATAAAGCTGTAAAAAGTTTTTAAGGACTGATCCAACAAGTAATATTTAAGGTGTGATGTAGATCTACAAAATATGTGACTAAGAAGTTAGTTCTTCACTTGCCCTCTAGCCAACTTCTAGGAGTATTTTTGCCTTTGTTTTGTTATAAACACATGCTGTATGGTTCACAGTTTATATGAAAGGGACAAAGAAGTAGAAGAACAACAAATAATTAGTCACAGTGAGCTGAGAGAATGGTAGATGATGGCATATAAAAAGGGGGAAAAACTTATGTATGAAGCTAACAAGCTGGGCTCACTCACTAGGGCCACCATCACCTCCCTTAACTTACATGGTAGACAGCAGTGCTTTGCTTAGTAGCCACTGACCTATCCAGGCTACTTAATACAAAAGCTGCTGTTGTAAAAGACTGTTTTTATTAATAGTGACTTTAACAATGGCAAATCTTTTCTTCTATTGAAAAAAAAATGCCTTTTAGGAGTTTAATAAACTCTTGTTTTTAATTTTAATTTTTAAAAATTTATTATTAATTTTGGGAAAATAGTGAGCTTGAACTCAGAAGTGTCTTACCACTGAGCTACATCATCCCCAGCTCTTGTATTTTTATTTTTATTCATTTATTTTGAGACAGGACCTCACTAAGTTACTGAGACAGGCCTCAAACTTGCAATCCTCCTGCCTAAACCTTCTCAGTCTCTGGGATTATAGGTGTGCACCACTGCACCTGGCTAAACTCTTGTTTTTAATTATTCATCTATTCATTCCTTTTCTTTAAAATTAACTTAGTCTCAGAAATGTGGAAAAGAAGTTATAGAGAGGAATTTTAAGGAAAGATGAAAACATTTCAGTTAAGCCTGTTTTATTGTTGTTTGTCTATTCTTAAATAGGATCTGTGGTTGTGGTTCCGGAGAATCTGGCTGTGCTGTGTGTGGATGTTGCAAAGCTTGTGCAAGAGAGTTGGATGGTCAAGAGGCAAGACAAAGAGGGATTCTTGATGCAGTGAAAGAAATGATACCTTTAGATCTTCTTTTAGGTAATTTATTATATTAACTTTTTCTCCACTTGATAATTCTGATATTTTGAGTAATTTCTACTAGATAAATGCTTAAAAATTAGAATAATAGTTAATATATGCAATGTTGCTCTTGTAACTGACATTATGATATTGATTAATTAAGTGATGAGATTCTTTTGCCTTTTTTGCTAAGAATTCTTACAGTAAAATGAATTGGGCTGGAGATATGGCTTAGTTGGTAGAGTGCTTGCCTTGCAAGCAACAAGGCCCCAGCACCACCAGAAAAAAACCCAAAAAACTGAACTTGATTTAGATAATGTTTTTTTTTAGCTTTTTTCTCTTGAATTTTGTGTAGTCTGTTTTAGCTATTATATAACTTGTTGTTGTTGTTGTTATTGTTTTGGTCAATCATCTAGCTGTCCCAGTACCTGGGGTTAATATTGAAGAACACCTACAGTTACGTCAAGAAGAAAAACGGCAGCGTGTAATCAGAAGACATAGATTAGAAGAAGGAAGAGGTAAGATTTGCCACAGAGAAAAAAATGTAGATGTACTTTCTTACTCTATACTGAGACCACTGAGAAATATAGAAAATTGTATGATTTGGTAAGAAATCACTAAAATTAGCAACATTCTGGTAACTCATGAAAATATTCAGGATATTTTTAATTGTGTTAATAAAGATTAATTCAATAGAATATTTTATAGGAATATTGTTATATTAAGAAATTATGCCATCTGCCATGTATCAGTAACTATGATCGATGGTGATTTTTTAAAAAGAACAAATTTTGAGATTATGTCTTTGAAACAGACTTTGTAGTTACATGTATTTGACCTTTATACAAAATTCACGTTAATTTAGTCTTTTCCTTCCTGTTTTCTTAGTCATTCATAATCATTGTCATTTGGGCATAAAATCCCACCTTGTTTCCTGTTAGTTCAGTGCATAATTATGCTTTTGAGTCTTTTTAGAAAAAACTTACTTTGCATACATACAAAAAGAATAAGATGAAAAGTCCTCAGGTTTTATTTACAAAGATAGGTTTATTCTTTTTCTTTTCTTCATTGTTTATGACCATTTCTTGATCCCAGAATACATTTAATACTGGTTATATATAATTGGTATTTAAAAATACATCCAATAGGAAGAGATAAATACAATTACTAAAGGTATATTATTGCATACAGAATTTTTTTTGTAGGATTAAGACAAATTGTTTCAGAGAACTGTTATTTTATTCCTCTGTTAGGCAAAAATCTTGATTAGAAATATTTATTATATTGCATATTAAAATCTTATTAGAAGTGGCATGATATTTGAAACATGAGAAAAAGCTGTTACCATTTAGCCATCATTATACATTTTTTTTCTAGCTTTTTAAATGAAAAATGGAATAAGTAATAAAATATATAGTATACCTTTTAAATTCTATTTTTAATAAATTTAAATTGTCCAACACATTCTTGGAACACGCAAATTGTTCTTTATAGCATCTTTGATAAACAATGTTGCTTGATCAGTACAGTGAATATTTGCTATTGTTTGACTTTGTTTATATAGTCATTTCCCTTAAAATATTTTTATGAGATTAATGTATATACTGTTATTTCTTACAATATGTAAATATGTGGGGAAATTGCACCTTAAATATTTCTTAGAAAATAGTGTATAATTTGCATTTTGAGTCTTTACCACATATGATAATCACAAGGTCGTTCTTTTTATGATACTCTTTGTGTAAAGTTCTCAATATATCTCTTTACTATCTGTTTTTTTTCCTTTCTTTGAGAATATTAGATTGAGTCATATTAATTGACTTACAAAACCCAACAATTTTTGAGATTGCAATTAAAGTATAGCAAATTCTTATGATGACATTCAGTTACTTGCCAGATGTTGTGTATCTTGTTACTCTTTCTTCCTCTCTTTTAAAAAGGTGTTATTCTCTAGGTAAATTTCAACATATTAGAAGTAAAGAAACATTGAATTATACATTGGTATATCAAACAAAACTTAGTGATTGCAGAATATTCTTTTGCCGTTTACCTTAAAAGGTATCATAAACCTTTAAAACATTATAAACTCCTCTTTAAAAGTTTCAAAAACTGTCCCACTAGTAAAATATTTAAACAAATTAATTTTTTGTATATGACTCTACAAATACAGCCTTAGGTTATGGACATTTGGTATATTTTGCAACAAATAGATTTTTCTCCGCAGTTCTATTATATGGAAACACTTAAATAGAAACATTTCGTTCAATTATTGGTGCACAAAAATTTTGTCATACCTTTATATTTTGGTTGATCTCTTTCTTACACATATCACCCTCTTGTGTTTGTTAAAACAAAATATATTGTAAATGTCTTTTCTTGAGAAGTTGAGATCTTCGTTATGAACGTCAGTTATAGCAGTTCTTCCTTTAAAGGGAATTGAATTAACCAAATTTCGTGTATTGGGACCGCGCTCTCCTGTTGCACCACAGTCACCACAGAATTATGCAAACACATTTCCATGTGTGTGTTTTCACTTAACAGCACTGTGCAAGGTGATACCTGCTTCTCTATTTTATTTTATAAAAATACTTTTACACAAGAATTCTAACTGTACATCCATTTTTAAATGATCAAACTTCAAAACTATATTCAGTGCCTTTTAACATGCTATGCCAAAGTGAAGTAAATAAAAAAGTGTTCTGATACAGCATTTTTAAATCTTCATATTCCTTTTTAGCAATCCATTAAAGCAATTTTATATGAAAGCAGTTTTTATTAGTAAACTTTAAATGTACACACGCACACACATACCACACACATACATATGTATGTAAACATATCACACAGTGTTCTTTCCTGAGAAGTGAGTTTATAGGTGATTTTTATTTTCTTCCAAAATTTGTACTTCTAAATATTCTCCCACAAGCGTATTACTTTATAAACAGAACAAGAGTTATGTTTTAAAATGTAAGCCATCCCTTCTTGTAAAATATAGATCCGTTTTAGGGCATTTACACTTTCCCTTTTTTTTTAATGTTTTTATTTAATTGGATGCAGGAATCCCTTTCAAGTACTATTTTCACTAATTTAGGGCAGTATTTCTCAAAGTGGTCTATAAGGGACCAACAGCACTTGGTCATTTGTTAGAAATATCAGTTCTCAGGCTCCACCCTAGACCTACTGAATCTAAAACTTGGAAAGTAGGACCCAGAAAATTGTGCTTTAGCAAGCCTTCCAGGTGACTCTGATGGTGCCACAGTGTGAGAACCAGGGCTTAAGGTCAGTGTTGTTCTCAGTTTGCCCTGTTGACCTTCTGTATCAAAATCCTTGGGCCTAATAAATCAAATTCTAAATCTGTGGTCCTGGAAACAGATTTGAGATATATGCACAGTATTCTAGGCTCTTCTCTGGCATGTGCTGTGGAAAGTCATTAGTCTTAGTTTGTCATTATGAAGAATAGTGATGTCAAATTTTTAAGGTTTTAACTGCTACGCATAATTAATTTTTGTTTTCTTGGTTTCTGAGATAACAAGTTTAGTAATATATTGGTAATTGTGTTTATCAGTAAATTGGCTCCTACCTGTATTAACATTTTTGAGCTTCAAAATTTGATTACATTAAATCATTTTTACTTGACTTGTCTATGTCCTGTTTTTCCAAGTCTGTGTGCTATTTCAGAGTTGATCATCATTTTAGGACACAAGCTCTTCTATGAAAGCCTTGCTTAGCCTGCCTCAGATCTATTGATGTAATTTAGCTACTGTTTATGACACAAGGTCTCTTATAATGGCATGTGCTATTGAAACCCCAAATGACAATGTTATTACTGCTCTTTGATACATTTAGAACTTCACCTTTAAATTTGGGGCACCGTAAATCTTCCAGATGTCATTTTTCTTAAATCTTTTTAGGTATCCCTAGTATTCATTTACAGATTTTAGTTCTTTGGTGTTTGTGATAATTTTGTTTTTCAGATTACATGAGGTTGATTGATAATCAATTCTCTGGTAATTTTATTAATGAAGTGCTTCTTCCTAGGAATTCTTTTTTTAAAAATTTTTTTAGTTATGGATTGAGACAATATCTTTATTATTTTTTATGTGGTGCTGAGGATTGAATCCAGTGCCTCACATGTGCTAGGCAAGTGCTGTGCCTCTAAGCGACACCTCAGCCCCCTAGGAATTCTTACGTAGAACTCTCTAAGCTATTAGAACTAATGGATGATTATATAAATGATCTTACCTTTATATTCCTTTTCAGCACTCTGTTGTAAGGAAAACTAATCTTTATTCCATTAGTGTCAAATCAAAGTTTTATGAGATGTAGGTGGGACGAACCTATGTTTTAGCTTGTTGGGGGACAGTTCCATTTCATGCCGATTGTCCAGGCAGATTTCTCACTAGGGCCCCCTTACTCTCAGTAGAGTCTCAGTTGGATAAGTAACACGGCTAGCCTAGCTATAGAACTTGGTGGCTAAGAGCATCGGTTTTGAAGCTAGGCTTTGGTTCAAATCCTTGCTACTTAACTTTTACCAGCCTCAGTTTCCTCAACTTTAAAATGGAAATGACAACTGCACCTACCTAACTGGTAATGTTAATGAAGATTAGTGACATATATGAAAATACCTAGCTGTACTTAGCCCCAAGTAAATGGTTGATGATGATGGTGGTGGTGGTGAACTAGTTAGTAGACTTATTTTTTCATTAGCTTTATTATTTTCCAACTCTGTCCTTGACATAATTGCTTTTCTTAACATGTGTTACAAATCACAGAACTGATTGTTACTAAGAAATGTTCATAACAACTTCTCTAGAACAAAACAGATTCCATTTTGATACAAAATTATTTTCCATTATTAATTATTAATTATAGTCTCATTCCAAAGTGATTGTCAAGTTGGCCATTTTGACATTGCTAGTCATTTTTAGCCTCTAATAACCATTAAATTTTCTTGATTTGATGCAACTACAGTATGAACTAATAATCCACTATGGCACAAAACTTTTGAAACTATTGTGGGAAGCATTTAGAAAATATGAATAAAAATCAGTTTATTCATAGAAAGATACAATATGTGTAATTTCTTACAATTTTTACATGCACTTTTTTGTTTGGTTATTTTACATAATTTCACACTATGATACATATTGGTGTCTTTTTTCCCCCCTTAATATTATATCACACGTTTTTTATGTGCTATATTGCAGATATGGTAAGTAAATACAGGAGTTTAGATTAAGACTTTCCACAAACTTATCCTGTAATTAAATCACTGCTTTTATTTATTTCATTGTCATCTTCTAAGGAAGTTTTATGTATTTCTGGTTATATCAATGACTTAATTTTGTTTTATGTATTTTGTTATGAAATATGCATTTTTGTATTTTGTTAGGCCTTTTGGGAGAGAATGACCTTCCCATGCTAATGAGGTTAATAGTATAATAGGTATACTTTCATATCTTATTTCATTAAGATATAGTCATATGGAGATATCTACATGTATATAAAAGTTGAGGCATGTTTATTTACAAAGTGGCAAAGTATGATATATACATTTTCAGCATGCTTTTCTCATTTTATAGTATAACACAAATACAAACTAGGTCAGTAAATTGGAGCTACCATTGTACTTAGTAGCTGCATAACATTTACATAACATAGTGTGATTATACCACAGTTTATGCAGCCTTTATTTTATTGATAGGCAGTCAGGTTATTTTTAATTTAATAGATAATTTACATTGTTTTAAAATATCACAGCAATTTATATTCTTAAGACCAAAGAATAAGAGTGGTATTTTATTCTGGAGTATCTATATTTTTCCTTTTTAATTTTTGCAAAATAGTGGTGAACAGTGTTTTTTCTTGTTGTTAAGTAGCACAAAAGAATTTTCTGTATAAAAATCCTGCATAAAACGATGGCTGACTACTTTTTCATTGACTGGATATACCATAGTTCTTCATTAATTTTTCTCCTGTTACAGTTTTTCCATTTTTTATACAATTAATAGTAAACACCTTTGAGCTGAAATACTAAAAAATATCTTTTATAGGTTTCCTTAGGATAGATTTGTATAGGTGCAGTTACTGGGTTACTGGTTTAAAGGATGTTAATTTTTAAAGTCTTGAAATGCATCACCGATGAAAGGCTTATTTTATGCTGCCTTTATTGCACACTTCCTTCTCACCTGCCTTTGGGGTGGTCTCCAAATAACCCTTTGTCTACACATGAATGGTAGAAGCTTTTACATATCTAAATCTGATCATTTCATGTCCATTTTGTTCACTGTAGTGAAACAAATAAATTAACAAGTTTTATTAATTCAGGCTTCTTGAATCTTTTCTCTCCTCTCCTCTCCTCTCCTCTCCTCTCCTCTCCTCTCCTCTCATCTCCTCTCCTCCTTTTCTTTTTTTGGAACCGGGGATTGAACTCAGGGATACTCGGCCACTGAGCCACATCCCCAGCCCTATTTCGTATTTTATTTAGAGACAGGATTTCACTGAGTTGCTTAGGGCCTCACTAAGTTGCTGAGGCTGGCTTTGAACTCATGATCCTCTGCCTCAGCCTCCAGAGTCACTGGGATTACAGGTGTGCGCCACCGTACCCAGCTCTTGAATCTTTAATAGTTTTGGAATATATTTATTTTTCAAAATTCCACTGCTCTTTCCTTAGCTCAGGCCACCTCATTTTTTGCCTGCATTTTATGCAAAAGACCATTTCAAACTGATCTTACTGCGCAATCTTATCTCTTTCTGAGCTTTTAACCACCCTTTATCCAGAATGATCTTTCTGCAATGCAGGTCTGATTGACAGTACTTTTGTGTTTAAAACCAAAGGCTATTCATAGTTCTTAGGATAAATTCTGCATTCTTCTCTCTATAGCCTCATCTATTTCCGCTCCTATTCCTGTTCCCAACCCTTTTCTCCCCCTCCTTTTTTTTTTTTTTCATCATGGAACCTTTGTAGTACTGTTACCTCCTTTGATTAGGTCTCAGTTTCTGTGGTGATCTCTTCCTAGTACCTCTCATCTCTCTACTTTGCCACACTTAGTTGGGCGAGGCACCCTCCCAGTGTGCTTTCTTCTGTCAAATCTAGCTCATAATTTCTTCTTTAATTGTGTGCACACCCTCCCTCCCCCAGTTAGACAATATGCTGCTTCTTAAAGCAGCAATTGTATATTGTTCACCAAGTGTTCCTAGGGCATAGCATGCTGCCTGAATCTAAATATGTCTTTGTTGACTAACAGAAAGCAGTTTAGGGACTGACTTCTCATCACGTCTATGGTCAAGTTTTATGGTATCAAAACATTTTAATTATCTGTTTTTTTTTTTTATCTCCCCATGCTGATTTTCCACCACTTTCTACTCCATAACCTATTCTGCATTCATTCTAGCTGTTTTTAAGGACTGTGCAATATTGTTTAACATCTTCATGCTTTTATAAATCCTATTTCTTTTAACTGGGAGTGTCCTTTCTTCCTTCTCTCTTATTAAGCTTTTCACTTTCTTTGAAACCTCTCTGATTCACCCAAGTGTATTTGATTACTTCTTCCTTCATTGTACAATCACAGGTTTCCTTAATAGCATTTTTTCACAATATGTTGTGGTTCTTTGTTTTTATTTATTTCCATTAGTGGACTGAGTTTCAGTGAGATCTGTGTCTTTGTTGTTATAGCCACACTAACTAATGTGTACTGTATAAAAGATAATACAAAAAGTTTGGTCAAAAAATGAATTACTGAACTATGTAAGAAAAATAATTGTAGTCCATTGGATACAAAGTATTCTAAAGATTGTGTTTATTTCTAGGCATGATTGCCCATAGGCCTTATAGATAGATACATAAAAAGATTCTAAAAACATTGAATTTAGTGAGAAGCTAATTATTGAATCTAATAGATATAATATATTTTTATGGGAATAAATAATATCCCAGTCAGACCATAGAAATCAGAAAAGAGAAATACAACTTATTGTTTTTATTTTGATATCTACACCTCTTAATATTTAATATTTTGTATAGTTTGAAATACTTTTCACAATAATTCATATTTTCTGCTGCAGTCAATTGAAACATAATTCATGTTGAGCAAATAGGACATTTTGTTTATATTTGAAATACATCAACTTCTGTTTTCTTTAAGGTACAAAACTCAATTTATGTGATCTAAGCAAAAAATAATTGGTGCTGTGTTACTGGAAAAAGTATTTAATTCTTCTAACATTAAATTGGCATGTTTCCATCTATAGATTAACAGTTAATCATAGAACGTATTGTTCTTGGTTTTTCATAGAGTCAGTACTACTTTGTTTTTGTCAGTATCTATAAATACAATTGAAATATGTTTCCTATACCCATCTTTTCTATACCTGTCAATGAAGGATAATTTGAATTTAGACTGCTTTTCAAATTTGTTATAGGATGGCAGTTGCAGTTTGTCCCATCATTAGAAAATTTAATGGAAGTATGAAGATCAGTGGTCATGAAGAAAACTTGTTTGATTAAAACCATGCAGTGTTTATGTACTTTCATGGTTCCTTTTTCAAATACTGTTAACTGTCAATGTTTTGATTTGAAGGCATTTTTGAAGTTGCTAAAACTCTGTAGTTCTGTTCAGTAAGAAAAAAAGATGTAGCTCGAATTTTTCTTTTCAAGCAAAATGTTAATAGGGAAAATTAATTTTAAAATTTATTGAAATTAATGTGACTTGATTTTTTTCCCTTAAATATTATAAAAGTAGCAACAACTATAATCTGTGTGGGTTTGTTTCCTATATATATACACACACATAGCATCACTTCAGAAATAATTTAATGAAACATGGTTAATATTCCTAAAATGGTACTTGGGTTAGATATTCCTTTTCACCACCAATGTAAAGCTCAGGTTATCCTTCCATGTGCACAAGTGCACACGCGCACACACACACACACACACACACATACACACACACACACAAAGATTACAGAAATTTTTTGGTTTTCATTTTGATCATCTGGTTTCCTTAACCTTTATCACCACATGTAGAAAAGTCAGTAACATTTTTATCTTGGTTTTGTAGCAAGACTGTTGCAGACATTAAATCTTAAAGACTTTGTTAAAACTTAAGAATTAAATTAAAAGTTAGTTGATTTCTGGTATTTCAATAGGAAAGACATTTGTTTTTAGTGAATAAATGGTTTATTAAATTTTAGTTTATGATTTTGAAAAGTTTTTAGGATTCTTTATTTTAATAGAACTTTTCGATTATCTAAGATTTAGTAACTACCAATAATTTTATAAAAATAGGTGGGATTTTTACTTTATAAACTGTATTTAAGATATTAATTTGTGTGTGAAATGGTGACTAGTTTATGTTTGGGGGCAGGGGGTTGGAGTGGGGAAATTGGGAGAAAAGTACAATGTCCAAAACATTTAAGAATAAATTTTCATGCATTTTAGTTTGACTTACTTTTGTTCGTTTTAGTGTTTTCATTTTGTGAGCTTTTCTATGCACATACAAAATGTTTCTCCTCAGGCCCCCTTGTATTTGCTGGTCCTATTTTTATGAACCACCGAGAACAGGCTCTAGCCAGACTCAGATCCCATCCAGCACAGCTAAAGCATAAACGGGACAAGCACAAAGGTATTTGGTCTTCCTTATCAACTAGGTGGGATCCTCTCCCAATTTCTTCCACTCATTTGAATTTTGTCTCTGGGAAAATGCACAAACCTGATCCTTCTACTTTCTTCTTTCATGTTATGTAGCCTGAGGAGAAAGAACATGCTGAAAGTGGTACATGAAAGTGACTGTTACACTTCTGTTTTTGGTGGTTGTTGTTAACTTTAATAAAGACATCTTACAGTGTATCTTCATTTCTTTTCAAATTTCATAAAAAAGGTGGAAAAAATTGTTGCTTTCTCATTTTAATCCTTTGTTATCTGTTTTCAGATGACTGTGATGTAGCATTTTATAGTCCTTTTTTTTGAGTGCTGTTTATATGACTTAGGATTAACAAAATTATAAAATGTAATGAAGTGGTAAGTTAAGATTGCCATTATATTTTTCTACTGTTTTAATATTAAAGTTTACAATATTCATGAGTATACAAATACCGGATATTTGAGGGTTAAGTACAGATAGATATAAGTAAAGAATGAGGCTTAATTACATCTAACCAAGCCTGAAATGGAGTAGGAATTTATTTCTGAATTATTCTTTGAGGTCTCAGAGTTCTGGGTTAATCAAAGATATTCTGAAGGCATGCTTATTTTTGTTTTAAACAGTAAACAATGGGTCAGTTAATGTCAGGAATGAATTTAATGCAGATAATTTTAAATATTTTGTATAAATTATGCCTTGAACCCTGGCATTTAAACCAGGGGCTCTTCACTTGTTAATCTAACTTATTACAGTTGTTATCTTAAATGCCTACATCCTAAAAAATAAAATACGAAGTTTTAAAAACACATGTTCTGTATAGACAGATTAATAGTTTAATTAATGTTTGTGTCTTATTTTTTTCTTTGCTGCAAACCTTATAGTTGAATTTTTAAAAATAAATATAATTTAGTATTATCATCTTTATTTTCATTTGCCTTTCTCAATCTGTTTGCCACTCAACAAAAATAGAAAACAAAACAGACAAAACTTCTGTTTCTAGTAAAAGCACAAATAGAGAGCTCAAAACTTAAGATATATATAGCCTGCAGAAATAAAAATCAAGTGTTTATGTAATTAACCATAGTAAGATTTGTGATCACTCTATTTACTGAGTGCTCAACAATGCCATTAATACTTAAATCTAAGGAACAATATTTGGAGTTTAAATTATTTTAGTTATTGCCAGAACTTTGATCTCTCATGCCACTATTAGAATAAAATTGTTTCATTTGTGTTGTCCCATCGATGACATGAAAGTGGAAGTCTTTTTCCAAGACTTTTTCTGAGGTTAAATATTCATATTTCATGAAATAGTTTTAAATGTTAATATCTCAGAGATAAGCATCTTTAATTTTTCTAGAGTGAAGACCCATGTTACAAATTTAAAGAAGATTTTTCCAAGGTCATATAATTATTAGCTATAGAAACTATTAAACATTAGCTAACCTTACATTAATTTTGTCTGCCACAGGGCTAATTTTTTTATACTTGTAGAAACCTCTTTGGCAGGACCTACTTTGTAGTATTACAGTGTAGGACTAGGTTTTTGTTTTTGTCTTGTTTTTCTGGTTTTGTAGAATGAGACTATTTCATCTCTTTGTTCTTTAAAATGAATATAGAATGTAAATAATAACATCATCTGGTACCCTCTTTACATATAATATTAATTTACCACTTACTGGTTCCCATCCACACACTAACCTTTTGCATTCACTGTCCTGTCATTTATTCATCTCTCCATCCACTGCTTTCATTATATATTTTCTTTGTCTTTTAGTATTATTCTTCCTATCTCTCTCTTTATTTTAAACCATGTCTTCCAGTTTATGCACTGAGAAGTTCACTATACTAATTGTTATACTGTCTTAGTTATGTGGTTGCTACAAATTGTAGGGTGATAAGGATTAAAATTTTCTAGGCTGTAACTTTTTTTTGTGGGGTAAGAATTTTGGATTTATTGTTAACAAGAGTGATCTCTAACTTGAAAGTTGGAGAGCTTCTGGCCAATTGGAGAACTCAGAAGGTCATGGAATGGCAAATTTTGGCTAGAGCAAAATAGACTATAAAAAACTGAATCAATGAGTAAAATTGCATGTAACATAATAAGTTATTCTAAAATGTCATCATAAACAATATAACAAACAGAGACCTGGGTTAACATTTGTTTCAGCTATTCAGTGCCTTACATAGAAAGATTTCAGTGTAGTATATGTAACTATGAAAATCTGAGTGGTGCCAGAGTTAACCTTGAAATTTATCTTAAAGTGACTGATGTGTAATTCTAAAGGCATGCTGCTAAGCACCTGGGTTATGTTACACCTATTTTCTGTTTGGAGGTGGTATGGTGTAATTGAAATATTATAGCATTTGGAATTAGGATTTAGCTTTTTTTTTAAAAAAAAAAGTTTTTTAGTTGTAGATGGACACAATACCTTTATTTTATTTATTCATTTTTATGTGATGCTGAAAATCGAACCCAGTGTCTCACCCATGCTAGGCAAGTTCTCTACCACTGAGTCACAACCCTAGCCCCTCGGATTCAGTTTTAATTCTAAATTTGTCGTTTATAAGAACTACATGGCTGTTCATAAATTTGTTAGTCTCTTTGACTTCACTTTCTTTATGAAAATAAGAATGATAATCCATAACTGTTGCTGTGAAAATTAAATTAATTTACATAAACATACACCTATGCATATATATATGTGCTTACACTTAGTCTTTGCCCATGGAAATCCTCTGTGAATACTGGCTTTGATTCATTAAATTGAGTTCTTTGCTTTCTCTTTTAGTATTTTCCTGAGGTATATAGTTTGCAATTTCATTAAATTTTAGTTCGTTTATATTTAAAAGATTTAAGATGTCAACTATTTGGTGATGGAAAATATATGAACCTTTTATAAGTTCATACTCCAAATTTGCTCTCCCATTTATTAACTTTGAACTGGTTACTTAACCCCTTGAACAACTTAGTTTAGTCACAACCCCTATAGGTTTAGTTTTCTTACTTGTAAAATAATAATACCTATATTATTGGATCGTATTAATTAAAGAAAGCAACAATAGTGAATATTGTTTCCTTCTAATCCTTTATTGCATTTAATCCTCATAAGAACCTTGTGAGGTGTGTACCATTGTTGCTGTTATATAAGTGGGAAAACTAAGACTTAAACAGTCTAGTATCCAGTGTCATACCACTAGCAAATGGTGAAGCCGGGGTTCTAATCCAGTCCTAAGGCTCTAGAACCCAGAAAGACTTACCCTTTGGTATTTAAATTTTTATAATGTTTACCACAGAGCAAGTGCTTAGTTATTTGCAGCTGCTTCTGCTTTATGCATTTTAAATACTCACTGTGTTCTCTGGTAGTTTTTGTGGTATGTATGCCTGAGATTACCCCCCGCCCCGTGCATGTAGCTTTACATAAAAATTAAAATTTAAAGTGCTTCAGATACTGACTTTTTTCTTCCTTTGTGTACAAAAGTATGTCCAAACAGTATACGCACAATATTTTAGATACATATCTGCCAAAACTTTATAGCTGTTTTAGTGTTAATATCACATGACATATGCCCGTGAACATATATTAAGGAAAATACAGATAATGTTCATGCTTAAATGGTCAGTTACGTGACTATTAAATAGATTGTTTTTCCTGCAAACCTGAGGTTAATCTTTTTGCTGCTCATTAACACTTTTCTGAATAATGAGCTTGAACAAAACTAATCTTGCTGAATTTCACTTGTTGATTCTTGAATTTGCACTAAATTTTTGCTTACTTAAGTACCTTTTTTCTTTGTCTAACTTTTATATATTTCTCAATAATTAGAATTATATGTGATTTTTGATATAAATATATATAACATGTATATGGTATATATAACATATATACATATATAACATTTTAAGTATATAAATTCTGCCACTACTACTGCTGCTAATTAAGAATCTCATCCCCCTTTTTTTACTTATATTTTCATCATCTATAGATACAGGTTGTTTAGATGAGCTTTAACAAAATGGTTCTTGAGTTTTAAACTCTAAATAATAGCAATTACTCTTTTAGTCATTATGGTTTTATTCAGTAAATTTCTAGGTTTCCCCTTCTCCCTTTCCCTTCCCTGATGCTATGCCTCTATTGTGGGATTTGTTTCTCTGTTTAGGCTCCAAATTAAGAGTGGGATAAATGCTAAATTCAAAGGCAAAAACTTCTAACCATACATCAGTTCATGTATATAAGTGGAATGATACTTGAAATGTTTAATGTAGTTAAGTCTGCAAGATCCTGTGAATGCAATTTGTTTTTCTTGTTAAATCAGATTTGGTTTTAATAGTTAGGTATTTTTACCAATTCAGAGAAAGTTGTAAATTTCTTTACATCTGATATATGATATAAATAGTCTTTGGAAGGTATATATTTCTTCTTGTGCAAGATGTTACCTGTGGTAACCATTCCACTGTCTTTCCAAGATGAGGAAGCTTTGAAATAAGAGTATATTTCATTTGGAATGAAACTAAATTTTGTGATTTTTTTTTGTTGCTATTGTTTTATTAACCTATCCATTCTTTGATTTAATTTGGCAAACCCACATTAGATAATTTAGCAGAAGAGGAAGCATATTCTTTATCCTATTATAGTAAAACCTCTCACTAATTCAGAATTTATAATACTTCACATGCAGTATTTGTGATCTTTTTTGAGTAAAAAATTCAAAGTAATTTCTTCCTCTGAATTTTCAGGGTCATACTTTTAAGGGGAAACCTGTCTAAAATCACTAGCTTTTCAAACCAAGGGCTCAAGAAATGAAGGATTCCTTCAACGTGCCTTCAACCTCTGGGTCCCGCAGTTAATTCTTGTATGTTAAGGACTTTTATGTTTATGGTACATTTCAATGTAATGTTGGACTATTTTGAAGTATAGTATAGGTATACACATTTATTGTAGCTTTTAGTTTAATCTATCATCTGTACTGCTTGAAAGTAACAAAACTGAATTTTTACTTAAATGTTCTACGATTAATATTTTTTGGCAAGTCACATGAGCCTCCCAATTATGTCATTCCGAATTAGTGAGGTTTTACTGTCCTAGTGTTATAAAGAGTTTACAGCTTTTTGAAATGATAATCATTTAGTTATAGAAAGGTCATAATTTAGGTCAAATTTATCTTACCTGAAAATAAAGTTAAAAGAGGACAGTGTGAAAATATATTGATTTAGTGTTGTTCTGTTTAGCATTCTAAAAATGGGTAATAAATTAAAAGTGGGTGTCAGTAGTTTCACATATTTATCTGCATATTACATATACTTGTTTAGAATTGCTGTGCCACAAGAGAGTGTTTTAGACTAGCTGACCTTCTGAAATTCCTTCCATATTTTTTTATTCTGTGTACAAGGAATTTGAATCTCGATGACATAAAGTTCATATTTTAATACTATTAACATATAGTTTTTTTTTTTAATTAGGAAAAGCAAGTTGTAGCTTGTATTTACACATTCCAAACTAAAGTTTTTATATTCTGGAATGTTGTTTTTGACTCTGTGGTTAGAATGCCAGGAAATTGAAAGTCAGAGTAGGTTCCAGTGGTGGAGATACAGCGTAAATTTAGCGGGCTCAGTCTCTGTGAAAAGAATAGTGGAGGAGAAAAGCAATGAAAACAGAAAGGTTTTGTTGAGGATAGTGGTTTAGGGCAGGAAAAAGACCACAAAGCAGAATGGCTGGGGGCTAAGGTGGGACAGGAGGTATGAATTAGAGTAGGCCATGAAATATAGTACATTGAGCAAAGCTTTCTGATTTTTGTACATTTTTCAAAGTGCAGTTGAGTTTAGCAGTACTGGACATTGTAGCCTTTTTGAGATCTATTTGGCAAAGCTAAGTCACTTGGGACTCACTTTAAAGATGTCAAATACTAACAATATCACTTAGTAAAATAATTGACTTTGCATGCAGTTATTTTTTATGCAAACTAAATTTTCCCAGTGTAAAACTTAAATTTTACATTTAAAATTTTGTTTCTATAACTTAATTATCCATTTCATGACATAACTGGCTAGCTTAATAGTTTTTATCCATAACCAGATATTATCTGTTTTTATTCATTTAGTGATATTTGCAAACAGAAGTGTACAATGAATTTTTTCAAATTTGCTTCTTTGCAGGTAGATTCTTGATCTATCACTTCTAACAGCTGCAGATTCTTCTTGCTTGTCCCTCTTAACATTTTTATCATTCTTCCATAGTAAACTGATACTAAATTTTATTTTGAAGATAAATAATGGCTTAATTACAAATTATAACACTTACAGATGGAAGTGGAGAAAGAGGAGAAAAGGATGCAAGTAAAATCACAACATATCCTCCAGGCTCTGTGCGATTTGACTGTGAGCTCCGAGCAGTACAAGTTAGCTGTGGATTTCACCACTCAGGTAGCAGCTGGAACGTTAGGGTATAACTGCATTTTTACCATTGTGTTCAATAATTTGTTTAATTTTGATGAAAGTAGTCTGTTAAGCAGTATCTCTTAAGTCATATTGATTGCAGAATCTCTTTTAAAAACTAAAGCATGATAAACAGGTACTGTACTTGTTCAGTGATCTGCTGGTCTATCTTTTGAAGGACTTATTTTATGATTCAATTCAAGAAATTACCAAAGACAAATTAATCCCCCCAGTCCATTTCAGCTCTGATTAAGCATTATAGTTTTTATAATATGGTCCTTTATTTTCTTAATGTTCAATAAGAAAAGTGCATCATCAAATGTTTTATCTTAAAATGCACAAAATAATCAAATTTTTAGTGAAGTATTGATATTTGGGTAAATAGCTTAGGTTGTACTATTCAACCTTTATAAAAATTAAAAATGTTAAAATTCTTTGAAATGAAATACATTTTCTTGTTTGATTAGGATATTGATAATCATTAAAGTTCCCTACCATTTCATTGATGTTGTACATAATTGTGTAGTATGCCAACCATCTGCTTCCTATAATTATCCTAGATGTTAGAGAGGAGTATTTTATGTGGAATTACCCATTATTCAGATTTTACAATTGATCTAAGCCAATATGTTATTTAACATGAATGTTATTAAATATTAATGTTATTAAATGGCATTTTGAATAATTTTTAAATATGTAGTATGAAAAGCATGCATTTTAATGACCTACAAAAGTATTTTGCAAAAGTAAAACATATTGATTCTCATTAAATACAAATTTGTATCAGCTTCCATTGTTTATTTTTAATGACTATAAATTTTAGATAATAAAAATTATACTGTTTTCTGTATAGTTATATAAAAATACAAAATGCATATAATGAAAAAATAAAGTTGTGTATTTTGGTTTCAGTGGTTTTAATGGAAAATGGAGATGTGTATACATTCGGATATGGGCAGCATGGGCAGCTGGGACATGGAGATGTCAATTCCAGGTACTCACTCACTTTTTGTTTGAAGACACTGGACTCTTCCCCCCAGTCCCCTTTTCTTTTTAATCCTTAGTGTTTCTTTTCATCTCTCATCTTAAATATGCATTCCCAGAAGTTAAATATTCATAGCACTGTTGCAATATATGGACCATGAATTATTGTGGTTCCTGACTTTGTGGTTGAGTGCTTTTGTGCAGTAGGTAATCCTAGAGTATAATGAAAAAAGTTGATTTCCATTTATGCATTTTTGATATAAAAATGATTGTTTATCACAAAATTCAACCCTGTTCTTAGCAATTATTCTCTTTTTAAAGTTTTGAATGTATGGTAGAAAAGACAGTGAATATCCTCAATGTATTTTTATAAATAGCAGCAGTAGAGATAGCGCTGTAGCTCAGTGGTAGCACAGCATGTGTGAGGTCCTGAGTTCCATCCCTGGCACTGCAAAAAAAAAAATAAATAAATAAAAGGAAATAAATAAAATGAAAATCAGCAGTGGATTCAATCATTTTCCTTGATATCTCTTTTGAAATTTTTGTCTGATATTATCATAAAGTCATTAAATTTATGAATAATTTTCAACAAATCCTTTTGGTCTCAACAATAAACTACTTTGACTTGTCCCAAATGGCAAAGAGCTATCTAGAGGAAACTTCTAGTAGGTTAACTCCTAATATCCATTCTTCCCTAATTCAATTGGTAGTAAGTTTCTTGGTCTGTTGGTGACATAACCATAGAGCTGAAGACCACCTTTTCAGCCTCCATTGCAGCACAGTGTGACCACATGAACTAAAATGATATGTACAACTTTGGAATCATGCCGTTAAAGGGAAGTCGGTGTATCTCTCCATTTCCCCCTTCTCTTCTTGAAGCTTGCTGGCTAGAATGCATGTGTGGTGGCAGGAACGGGCCAAGTTCAACTGGAGACCATGTATTGAAAATGAGAGAGCTACAAGTTAGAAATAACTTAGTTCCCTGATACGATAAACTGCCACATCAGCTCCTTACAATTAGGTACTACTTCAGTTAGAAGTAAACTTCTATCATAAATCTCTTTACTTTGGCCTTCATTACAACAGCCAAGTCCATATCCTACTTAGTACAGAGTGCTTTTGGTAAAAAACAATAGAAAATTCATCTTTCTTAGTTAAGGTCTTCCCAAAGGAGATATTGAGACAGGATTAGATGGGCAAAGGATTTATTAGTGGGAAACTATGAAAAATAAAAAAGGAGAAGAGCAGACATAGAAAAGGAGATCATTCAAATACAGTGCTCATGGTTCTGCTCCCATGTGAAAGGAGAGGGAAGAAAAAGTTTGAGGAAGAAGAATAGATAACAGTGCAGCTTGAGAGCATTTCAGCCAGGCCAGTGGAGTGCCTCCAGGCTGAAGTTGCCTTGGAAAGAGTCCTGCATTGGGCAGGATTGGACCTGTGTTCATACCTTCACCATGCTTAGTCATCAGCTGGTAGCATCCCAGGAGAAAGAAATGGCCTCATGGATCCAAAGAGACAGCACCTGGGGCTGGCAATCAGCTTTGCTTCCTCCAGCAAAGTTCCTCTTTCACTGTAACTTGGGGAAAGGAGTAGGAAAATGATATAGAAGCAGGTCAGTGTGCAGAGTTGGTGGGCTGAAGAATTTCCTAACAATTTTTTTTCATCTCTTCATTTATAACTGTATCCTTAATTTTTTAACCTTCCTCTTCTGTTATTAGAACATGGCAAAATTTTGCATGAATCAATATGTCTCTGTTTTCCATGCCTACCTTCAGGCTTCTGAAAAGAAATGAATCATCATACCTGTGAAGATTATTACATGGTTTTCAGGTTTAATCAATCCCTTCACAGTGGACAGTAATTCAGCTGTTTTGAACTATTTGTTTTAAGATCTGAGAATTTGATGACAAGTATCTCTTCAGTAAATTAGAAGAATATACACATGAAAGTTTGCTTACAAATTTAGGGGGTTCCCAGATCTCTTGGTGCTCACTCATGGTCTTCCTACAAGTTCTGTCAATCAAGTTTAAAAGCTCTTGATCTGGGTATTTGTCTATTCCCTTCCCCACCAAGTGAGCAGATTTTCTCTAATCTTGAAGTTCTCTGCTTATCCACCTTCTTTCTTTCAGCATAGAATGTCTGCTCACATCACAACAAAAATTAAAATTGTTGGGAAATTCTTCAGTCCACCAACTCTGTAGACTGACCTGCTTCTATATATATCATTTCCCTAGTCCTTTCCTCAAGTTATAGTGAAAGGGGAACTTGCCTTGTTCATGCTGTGAAACTCTTCTGGCTTTTCCTTAGGAATGTGGTTCTGTTTCCTGTCTCCTTTCAGTTATCTATCTGATCTCTATCTTTACTCACACTTTTAAATTTTGTTAAATCTCTGTTATGTCAAAAAGAACAAACTTCTTCTGGACCCTTTGACACATGCCTATAATCCCAGCATCTCAGGAGGCTGAGACAGGAGGATCACAAGTTCAAAGCCAGTCTCAGCAACTTAATGAAACCCTAAACAACTTAGCGAGACCCTGTTTCAAAATAATTTAAAAAGGAGTTGGGATGTAGCTCAGGGTTGCTAAGCATTCCTGGTTGCTGTCCCTCACTCCTGCAAAAAGAACAAACTTCTTCAGCTTCATTTTCATTTTTATTTGCTGGTTCTCCTTTCTTTTTCTCTTTACTGTGGGGATTCTTCAAGTGCATGTGCTATTAACTCTTGTCTGCTATGGTGTGTTTCCTGTTTCCACCAAAGTCTTCTGCTAAATCACTTGGCCACTTCTATATCTCTCCAGAGCATTGGGCATGTATTTTATTTCCTTCTTTTGAACCTTTCTCTTTGAATGGCTCTCTTTGCCTGGTATGTACAGCATTTTCTCTGTACATGAAGTGTTAGAAGAGACTCCTTAGAAACCTAGGATCTCTTCTGGTAGCCTTCCTAGATCTCATTCCTCCTCATGGTGCAAGTGAATGTCACTACCATCTACCTTGTTGCTTAAATAGGAAAACTTCCTTGCCCCATATCAGTCATTTATCAAGCCTGGCCAGTCTTGATCCTACGTAGCTCTCAAATTCATCCATTCCTTTTCACTCCACACTGTTCCTAGTTCAGACCTTCATCAAAACTCAGTCAGAATCTAGTAGAATTTTCTTATTTGCTTTCCAGCTATTAGTCTTGCCCCTTTCCAATTTATTTTTCATTGTAGTCTGAATAAACATTATTTTCAAGTAATTTTTAAAAACTTACAGTGTCATACTTACATTGCCTCAAAGCAAAGCTCTCCTGTCATGTGTGAACTATTTCTAATTACAGATAGATAATGGTTATTTTAATTACAGAAAATGGTTAATAAAATGGTTATTAAAAGTAGGACAGAATATTAGGATATCACTTATTATTATAGTTACCATTTATTGTTTATTATGTGCCAAACACTGATTTAAGCACTTGACATACTGAACTTCTTTATTGTTTACAGAAATGATATGGACTAGATACTGTTTATTATTGTTCTCTGTGTTTAAGAGAAGAAAACAGAAACATAGGAAGTATGAGTGACTTGTTTAAAGTCCTGGTCTCATTGATATTGAGTGGCAGAGCAGGAGTTACATCCAGGCAATTGGGCTGTAGAGCCTGAGCTCCTAGCCACTGCTAAGATTGATACCTCTCATGATGCTGTAATAACTGACTCAGTAACTACTGTGTTAAAATCTAAGATTATTAGCTTAGTGATAAAAGTTAGAACAGGTTATGAAATTTACTATTTAATCTAGTTCCTAAGTTGAATTCTTGTTGAAGCATCACATAATTCTTATTTTGTTCAACAAAGATCTTTGTCATGCCATTCAGAGTACAAGGCATCAGATTTTTTTACTTTTAAAATAAAAGCAGCAGTAATATTTCAGAAAATTAAACATTGTGTGTTCATAATTAGGGTAATAATTTCTAAATATCTAATTGTGAACACATAAACATGATTTCATAATAATTTCTAAATAATCTCCTTAAAGATAGCATTTTCTTCTTTCTTTACCTAGCATATAGCATGGAGACACGCATAGCACCTACAGTATTAACTGAATATCTTTATTAGAACCTTTTCCTACTCCTTATTGCACTGTTTATTTATTGGTTTTTTGGGTTTTTTTGTTTGTTTGTTTTTTATTTTTATCTCAGTTGGATCACGTAAGAAACTGACTTAATTCTTAATTTTTTTTTTTTTTTTTGACCTAGGGGATGTCCCACACTTGTTCAAGCCTTGCCAGGCCCTAGCACACAAGTCACTGCAGGCAGCAACCACACGGCAGTCCTTTTAATGGATGGACAGGTCTTCACATTTGGAAGTTTTTCTGTAAGGAATTTTAAAAAATATTAATAATATTACATCAAACCATTGCCTTACAATTTATCTACCTTTTCTATTTTTTTATGGTTCTGGTTTTTAAAATTCTTATTTTATAATAATTGCATATGCTTATTTCCTGCCTCTGCCTCCAACACACACAAAACCCAAATGGCATTCTTTGAAATGATTTTCATCTCTTGCTCAGCACTAGAATATATTAAATTTAACAGATGTGTTAGGACATGGATATTCCAGATCAAAACTCTTTAATCATTTAGTCATTCTGTCATTTTCAAAATTATTTCTCACTAAATTTTTAAAGATTCATTTTTCTTAATGTATAGAACTGTTTCTATTTTAGAACTTTTTAAAAGCCTAGTTTTTTAAAATTAGATTTGCTTAAAATTATGCTTCCCTTTTCCTCTCCTTTCATCTGTTTGCCTGCTTTTCTGTTTTTCTTTCTCTCTACCAAAGCTTGAAGAATGAAAATGCTGTGAGTGTTTTGAAAAGTTTGGGCATAGTAGATATTAAAGAAAATCTTCCTAAGACTGCTAATAAACCTGTACCATGTCTGATGTGGGTAACTGTTCAGACAGTTCTTTAGAACTTAAGTCTTCATGGTGTAATTTACAACTCTTGATTTATTAAAACAGTGTGAACTTTAAAATTATGTTTTGTTTGGAAATGATTTTGGAAACTTACAGAAAGGCTGCAAAATAAGAATAGTATATAAAATGCCATACATCCTTTAATAAGATACCCCTGTTGGTTAAAGTGTGTATGGCATTTTACCATACTATTCTTATTTATTTAATAGGTGAATAAATTCACCTGTTGTTAACATTTTGACCAGTTTAGTTTGTACATGGGCATAGTATTACTTTGTGCTCAGGTGTTGTGTGTGTGTATATATTATAGAAAAAATTTCTCCTGAATCTTTTAATAATAATCTATGTGCACTCTAGCCCTTTACTCATAAATATTTTAGTTCATATTTTGTCAGTGGACTCAGTTAATATATATTGGTACTTTTTTCTCTTCATTCCAGGATCAAACATCACATTTGCTTTTCTCTTTAGTCTGTAACATTCCCATAGTTTTTCTTTGACTGCTATGACATTTTTGAAGAGTATGATACTACTTCTTGTTTAAGAAAATGTTTCTCATTTTTGTATCTCTGATATGCACAAAAGTGGTAAGCTCAAACAGGTGTCACTCTATTCTGTTTCCCTGCATCCCTGCTTCCCTTCCCCTTTACTCTACCTCTGTAGGTAATGAATGCCATTGTTTTGTAGTTTATCCTTCTTGTGTTTTTTTCTCATAAAGATAAATAAGTGCACATACACAAACACACCATACACATTTATATGTGTGTACATATATATGTATACATATATATAATTATTTCCATCTCTGTTTTTCAAAAAGTAGTTTTCTCTATATATACCCTTTTGTACTTGCTCCTTTCACTTAATATACCTCCTAGAAATAACTCCCTGTCAGTTCATAGAGATATTTTTATTTCTTTAAATTTCAGAATAATTCTCTATTGTATGTGTATACTGTAGTTCATTTATTCAATTTCTTTTTCTGTTTGTGTTCTTTTATGGTGCTGGGGTTTTAACCCAGGGCCCCATACATTGCCAGGCAAGTACTCTGCCACTGAGATACATCCCCAGCACTTTTTTTTTTTTAATCTTTTTAAATTATGAGATAAGTTCTCACTAAGTTGACCAGGCTGGCCTTGAATTTGCAATTCTCCTGCCTGAGGCTTCCAAGGAGCTGGGATTATAGGCATGTGCCACCCTATCTGGCCAACTCTGTCAATTTCTTATGCTTAGAAATTTCTTATGATTATTACAGGGTTTAAGACCTTGTAATATTTTGCAGTGATAATAATGAATACTGTTAGAAGTATATCTTTGAGGTAAATTCTAAGAAGTGAGATTGCTGAGTTGAAGATTAATGCCTGTATAGTTTTGTGAGATATTAACAGTTCTATTTTGCTTTCACATCAGCAATGGATGAAAATCCCTGTTTCTCTACAGCCTTGTCATGCAATGTGTTGTTGTGCCTTTTAATTTGTGCCAGGTTGATAGGTGAGAACCATCAAGTTCTGACCTACTTAATGTTTTAGTATTAAGGGCTGGACTCTCTGTTTTGGAGGAAGATTTTGTCTTTGCTTTTTCAGCGTCCTCAGTTCCCCTTCCTAGCCCTCTTTCATGCTGAGTAGTTGGCTTTGCAAGGCTAGGTAGGCAGAGAGAACTCAGCTGGAATTTGGTTTCTTTCTCTGGATACTGGTAATATAAAGATTCTGATATTTGCTGTCTCCTAATAGTGCTAAACATTTAAGTCATGTGTGGATTTATTTGTGATTCATGTTGGCTGTGTGTTTTTGAGGAGGAGGAATGTGAGTGACAAGATCTGAAATCTGTTAATCATTATTCTCCAGCCCCAGAAGTCCTAGTTGCTAACTTTGATGAATTTAAGTATGGCTTATTTATAACTATATTCTGAGTCCCTGTGGGGTTGTAGCAGCATCTTATATTCCTTTGGTTGCTTTTTTTTTCCACATGAGTTCATTGGTAGAAAGGGAATGCATGCTTATTTCAATAGTCAATGTAATTTCTTCTTCCTTTCAAAGCAGAATATATTCCTATATAAGGTATAATTCCCTTACTGTTAACATTTTTATGTTCCTTTACTTCCTTTTGTCAAAAAATAAGGCTGGACATTGAGAAAGGTGAGAATAAACATTGAATGATTTGACTGCTTCCCCATTATGTGCTTGCCACTTTCTTTCCCCTGATACTTCTGCACTGAAGCTCAGTTCTTCTACAGTTGTGGCTATTTGCTTGCTGTGATGTTAAAGGACTAATGGAACTCAAAAGAAACCAGTAGTTGAGGAAGAATTTGACCAGTGTTTGAACTACTTTAGGCTCCCTTGTTCTTCAGGTTTTTGCTGTGGTTGGTTGCTGAGACACTTGTAAGTATACCAAGGGCCATGTGTAGCATTTTCTGCTTTCCAGCATGGGGAGAGAGAGGTCCTCGACCCATATGAATGAATAATATAGTCTGATCCAACATCAGCATTTCTCTACTTTTTTCAGGTACTGACATAGTAGTGAAAAACTTTGTTACTTTTTAAACTGTTACCTAACCAGGTACCTATAGACATCCATATTCACATAATAGTAAATATTTAGTATTTATTTGAGATATCACACCTTATCATTGATGCTTCTGTTTATCTTAAAACAGAAATGAACACCCGGTGTGATTGCACACGCCAGTAATCCCAGTGGCTTAGGAGGCTGAGGCAGGAGGATTGAAAGTTCAGAGCCAGCCTCAGCAACTTGGCAAGGCCCTAAGCAACTTAGGGAGACCCTGTCTCTAAATAAAGTATATTAAAAACAAAGAGTGGGGATGTGGCTTAGTGGTTGAGGGCGCCTGGGTTGAATCGCCAGTATTACCTACCCCCCCAAAGGAAAAAATAAACAAAAAACAAATGAAGTATCGTACTAACACATCATGTAAAAATTACATTACGGATGTTTCGAATTGTATTAACAGTTCTAGTATTTATTATTTTGGTATTTTACCCCAGTATTGTCACATGTGTGAGTTCAATAGTCTTGTTCTTTTGTACTGTGAACTTAAAATGTCAAAGATACTTTTTAAGTGAATCATTTATAATACTGAGTTTTAAGCATATTTATGCTTAAAAATATTTAAACATGGTTCTTTTAGTAGGTGAAGACAAAGTATTTTAGGAACATTTACTTTTTTCTTTTTACGAAATAGGATAAAGGTTTATTGCTTTGCTAGCAAAGGGGAAACACAGGGAATTCCTGTCCCAGAAGCTGTGATTCTGCCCATCAGCAGGAAAGGGGGCTTTTAAAGAGGTAGTTCAAAGACTGCATTCCATGTTTTCTCTGTTGGAGTAATAATTCACTTGTTAATTTGAGAGAGAGTAATTTCTGTTATCTTTTGGTACATTGGGGAACATTTTTTGCATGGGGAAGTATCTCACCTTTTTTTCAAATGCACTTTGTGGTTTATTAGGGAAAGACTTCCTAGGAAAAATAGAAGTTATTGTATTACTTTGTGTTTGGTCCAAATTTCATCTGTTAAAACAAACTAATAATTGATGAAAAATAAGGTCTCATAGTACTATTTTTAAATCTAATGTCTCAACTTTACAAAAAGTATATTTATCCAATAATATTACTAATATGGTTTATTTAATTTTTTAGAAAGGACAACTGGGAAGACCCATTTTGGATGTGCCATATTGGAATGCAAAGCCAGCTCCCATGCCTAACATTGGATCAAAATATGGAAGAAAAGCCACTTGGATAGGTGCCAGTGGGGACCAAACATTTTTACGAATTGATGAAGCACTTATTAATTCTCATGTACTTGCTACATCAGAAATTTTTGCCAGTAAACACATAATAGGTAATACCAACCTCATACAAATGCCCTCCCCTAAACCGTTGTCTGGATTAATGGTAAATGATTTGTTGTTCCCTATAATAATGGAATATAGTCTTAGAGCCTTCCCCACCCTTCCTTTCTTTCTTTCTCTCTTTTTCTTTTTGTTTCTTTCTTTTTAAAGAAATTTAAATGAAACCTTTAAGTGCTGTGTTTATATGTGTCTCTATGCTACAATAATTGGGAGAGCAAGAAATCAGAATATTCATAAGTTAAACATCAGTAGAAATATGTGATAAATTGTAATAGGTAAAACTTACATTAAAGTAAGGAACTTTCTGCTTTTTGTTAGTAAATAATAGATATTAATTTTGTGAGTGGTTATGATGATCAAATTTTGAAATTTCATTAAAACCAAGGTATCACTTCATACTTGTCTGTGATACCATGAATAATTACATAATAGAATGATATAGCATAGAAATTAGGAGCATGTGTTATGGATTTAGATAGCTGAAAGTTGAAATCCTAATTCTGCCACTTAAAGATGTTCTACATGAGATTACATATGTTTCAGTTTTTTCACCTGTGAATTGGTAATAATCTACTTACTTGGGTTTGGGAGAATACAAAAAAGTAATGCATATTAAAATTACATATATATATATTTTTCCACTAAGGCCTGGTACCTGCTTCTCTATCAGAACCTCCTCCATTTAAATGTCTTTTGATAAATAAAGTAGATGGGAGCTGTAAAACTTTTAATGACTCAGAGCAAGAGGATCTTCAAGGATTTGGTGTGTGTCTTGATCCTGTGTATGATGTAATTTGGAGGTAAGCATATAATATAGTAAACAAGTTTTGATCAAATTATACTCTTTTGATAACACGGAATTCTTGTATAGGCAGACTTTGCACACGTGAGAACACTCCTGTTTAGTAACTAGAATTTTATCATAGTGATACACGGTACCTTCATAGTATAGTGTCGTAGTTAAGAGCACTGTGTTCTGAGCCTTGCTGCCTAGTTTTATCCCAGCTCCATAATCTGCTGTCTGTGTCACCTTAGAGAAGACACTTTGTGTGTCACATTTTCTCATTTATAAAAATCAATATAATTCAGAAGCACATAAAGGTAGTAAAGAAGTATTTGCTACTATTATTATTATAATTACTTGTTTTAATTAAGAGTTCTATTGTTATTTTTAGTCTGTCAGCAATTCTGTCATTGCATAGAAATCATTCTATTTCTTGTTCCCATAAACATCTCACAGTTACCATCTCTGTAAAAGAAATTGTACCAGCAAAAAATACTTCACCAAAGTAAAAAATAATTAGGCCCTTCCTTTAGGAATGTGCATAATAAAATACCTGTATTGGCAGAGGAATCTGCAGGATAATGTAAACCTGGTAAAATATAAAAATATAGCAATAAAGTTACATGAGAGTATCAAGAAAAATTATATGTACTTGGTTAAAATATATATTGGTGATTTATATACATAATGAATGAAGAAAAGAGTTCTCATTCTCGGTGTTTCTAACTTTGCATACTAGTGAGAGATGCATTACCAGAGTGGCTTATCACTAAGCACTTTTTTCTTTTCTCTTGCTGTGTGTACTTGAATGATCATAGTTGTCAGTAATGACGATAAGTTGAAAGTTTGAAGTGGCATATTTGAGAAGAGAGAGATTTTTTCTTTCTTCTTCCAGCAGTCCAGTCTTGCTTGCTTTTCCATCAGCTCCCATGTCTGAAGAGGTCATAGTTTCTTTTGGAAGGAATTGTAGTGCTTCCTAGGTTGTTGATGTTTTTACTGTCTTATCTGGGCATTTTATGAGAAGGCATGGAAATAAGAATTGGGTTGAGTAGTACTTTTGGATATCTGTGGCAACATTGTGCAAGGTAGTTTAAATAACAGGTGAGTGGTCTTTTGTGATGATTCTTAGGAAGACAATGAGGTACTGAGAACCAATGTTAATTAAAATGGTATAGTGAGATAGAATGGAGGGATAAAGGAAGGGTTAAGTGTTAAGATACAATTGTTTATAGTTAACTTACTGAGTAGAAGTCAATGTAGAGAGACTTAGTTACCAAGAAACAGACTCTGATTTGGACTTAAATGTAAGTTGATTTGCTTGTTTCCTTCTTTCCTTCTTAAATGTTTTATTTTTAAATGAAGTAAATTCACATTGGCAAGACAAAAACAAAAATTGACAACATGAAATTTATTTCTGGATACATTCCTTAAGTTAGAGATAAAAGTATAAATGCTGGGAGTTGGGTGTAAACTCTTGAACTAGATCCCTTTCCCTGGGGTGTCAACAGAACTCTGAAATATAATATCCTTCTAGTTAAACCTTATCTTTTTCACGGATGATAGTAGCAATGAATGGGACAGATGATCTTAAGTGCCTTGCCAGCCTCTACATTTTTTCCATTGTTCCAAAATAGATTAAAAGATGAAGGGCAATATCCTCCTATGTTTCTCAGTAAAACAGCTGGGAGATATTTTCCCTTCAATCAAGATCACAGTTTCTTTCCATTATCCCGCCTTCTGGCTGCTTTGTGTCCTCTGTGTATTTCAGTAGGGCCCTTTTATTTTACAGCTATCACAGGTATTGCAGATCTAGTATTAGCTTACTTTGACTTTTCTTCTGGTTTCCACCTGCTTCCTTTGTTTTCTTTAGGAGTTCATTTTCCTGGATGATCAGAAACTTAACATGTGTAAAAGACAGATAAGCATTAAGAATAGCAATTTTATTTCACACTCAAATGTTTGCACAAATAATACGTGAATCAGTGTTATTAGTGTTTACAAAAGCAAAGCAAAACCACATGTAGGAAAAAGTATGGTCATTCTTCAGATCTTTTTTTACCCCATACTAAATCCCAATAACATTCCCTATGGATCAAAAGTGTTATGGTTTCTATTATTCGATACCATTTCAAATCCATGTACTTTGCTTCCCTCATAAAAAATAATAATTCAAAAAGTTGTATTTTTTCTCAATAATACTTTCATCCTATGTCCTAGTCAGTAAAGAACTATGCCATTATTAAAACTTAAAATTCTGTACTCAGAACATACCAAATATACCTATTTTCCCATCAGTCAACATTTTAAATTGTTTTCTAAAGTTAAGGTGTTACCTACAATGCTACAGCAAACACATATGCATACATATCCACTCAGTTTTTTTACATATGTGAAAGTATTTCTGTGAGATAATTTTCATGAATCAGAATTGTTAAGAAATAAGCTCATAGAATGTGGATGTAAGTTGTAGAGTACCTTCAGCACTCTCACTTTGTAGGATAATTCATATTTCCCTATACTGTCAGTATCAATAATCAGTTGTTATCATTTTCAGCTTTTTCTGTTTTAATTTCATTATTCAGTAAGTGTATATTAAGTTTCCACTATTATGGTAAGTAAAGAATGATATGAAATATAGAGGTTAGTAAATGCCCTGCTCTTATGGAACTTATTTTGTTAGTGAAGATAAAAACTATATGGCTAATAAATAATATACTTTGTAGATCTTGCCCAGGAAAAAGAGGATGCTGTGACTGGTAATACAATACTGTCCTCTCTTCCATACCATGGAGACAATATAAGTTAAGACCTTGAAGTAGAGAAACAGGCATTGGAAGAATCATAAGTTTTCTAGGCAGGGAAAGATTAATAGACCTAAATGCTCTTATGTGAACAAGAGTTTATCAGTATTTTAAGAATTTGAAGAGAGCCACTGTTCCTAAAGCATATTGAGTGGTAGGAAATTAAATCAGAAACCAGTTGTGGTATGTCTATAATCCCAGCTACTTGGGAGACTAAGGCAGGAGAGTCTAGGCCAACCTCAGCAACTTAACTAGACCTTGTCTCAAAATAAAAAAAGGATATATTTCAGTGATAGAGCACTCTTGGGTTTAGTCCCCAGTGCAGCAAAATAAATAAATAGCAAAGGAGTAGGCAGGGTAAGGACTTGTAGAACTTTGTAAGCTAGATTAAGGAATTTGCATTTTCTTCAAAATAGGAAAGAAGCCTTTCTAGGAATGTGAGTTTAGAAGTGACATTGAGATTATACTTAGTGTGGAAAAAGGATTGGAAAAAAGTAAGGTAGACCCTAGTGCAGTAGTGCAAGGGAAAGGTGATGGCTTGAACAAGGTTAGTTAGTTTGAGCTAGGTTAGGTAAGTTGAACCAGGGTGGGCAGTAGGAAAATGAAAAGTAGTTGGCACCACTATTTCAGTGTAGAACCAACTAGACTTGGTTGTACTGAGGTGTTAAGGAAAGGAAGTAGTAAACCGGGATTCCCAAGATTCTGACTTTGATATTTGAATAGACTTTGGTGACATTCACTGAGCCAGGAAAAGCAGAGACAAGACTTCTGCTTTTGACATAGTAAGTTTGGGATCTAAATGAAGATGTTAAGTAGGCAATTAGATAAGTTAATCAGGCTTGAACGACTATAGTAGACTGAGGATATGAGTTTGAGAGTTTTTCACTAACAGATGGTATAAAGGCAGACAGCATAGGTTGAGAAGACATAACCAATGAGAAAAATCTTTATTGCTGGTTGCACTCTACTAACTCTCAGGAGATAGGGCCGTGAGGGAAAAATAGGTTTTATTCAAAGTTGACTTTGAGGAGGATGGAGGAGACCTTTTTCTTTCCCAAATCTCCATATTCTGGGACTCACAGGCTTGCAAAACTTTTATAAGAGGAGAGGGCACACCATGGGATGAAAGGCAGGAAATACACATATATATGTTTCAAAAAGAGTTCTGGACCAAGCCCTGGTAACTTCCCAAAAGTCAGGTAGAGAAGAACATGTTAGGAGACAGAGAACTATAAGGGAGAGCCAGAAAGGTATGCTGCCATGGAAAGGGGAATGGAGAATTGGTTAAGAAGAGGGGTATTCAGTGGTGTTGAGCCCTGATAAAGGCTTGAGTAGGTTGAAGATCAAAAACCGTTTTGGATTTGGCTACTTAAATTTTATTTGAGACATGAGGATTGCAAGTCCAAGGCCTGACTGAGCAATATAGTGAGACTGTCTCAAAAACAAAATTAAAAAAAAAAAAAAACAACGAGGCTGGGGATGTGACTTAGTGATAGAGTACTTGTCTAGAAATGCATAAAGCCCTGGGTTCAATCCCCAGTACTTGGGGGTGGGGGAGTCACTTGCAACTTTGAGAAGAATGATTTTGTTTAAGCATTAGATGTGCAAATTAGATTGAGGTGATTTGAGAGTAAATGGAGATTTTTCACTTCTAGCAATTTGGTGAATTAGATAATTTGATAGACCCTGTACTTAAAAAAGAAAGACAAAAACTTTGCATATATATTAACATATATATAGGTTTTTATACATATATACCTATGCTATTGATGTGTGTGTGTGTGTGTGTGTGTGTGTGAGAGAGAGATTTTTGTATTGGATATTGAACCCAGGAACCCTCTACTACTAACCTACATCTACAGTCCTTTTTATTTTTTATTTTGAGACAGGATCTCTCTAAATTGCTGAGGCCAGCCTCTAATTTGAAATCCTCCTGCTTTAGTCTTCAGATTACAGGTGTGTGCCACCACACCAGCAAAACTTTATATTTTAGGGCATTGCTTGGCACCTAATGTTCTTTCCCTGTCCCCTTAAGCCCTTTCACCTCAAAAAAGGAAAACCAGCATATGTGAAACAGTATTTCACTGAGGGCAAATGCAGATATCCTTGCAATTTAAAAAAATAAGCATTGTGGGGCTGGGGATATAGCTCAGTTGGGAGAGTGCAGGCCTTGTAAGCACAAGGCCCTGGGTTCAATCCCCAGCACAACGAAAAAAAAGAAAAGAAAAAAGAAAATAAGCATTGTTCCATCTGCACAATGAAGGAGATAGAAAATGATCCTGGAACTCTCAGATTAAGCCTCTGTTTCTGGAATAATGCTTAAGTGGGATAGGTAGTGCCTCTTGTCTCTACAGAAGGTAAGTGAAACCTTCATTGAAAAGCCTCCTCCATTTAAGGCCTGAGGTTTCTAAAGAGATGTGATTCAATCAAACTAGAGTTCAAAGTCTAAGTTTAATTACTGTAAGGAATATCATTGCCAGTGAAATAAAACAGAACAAATGGCAATATCACTTTCATATCTTGGAATTATCAGAGAAAGAAATAAATTATGTGTACACAGTTTAAAATGGCAAAGAGACTCAAAATGAAACAAAATGATGAGGCATATTTGAAAAACAATGAAATGGCACTTTTATAAATGAATAGTCCTTTCCCTCCCTCCCTCCCTTCTTCCCTCCCTTCTTCCCTCTCTCACACTCTCCCTCCCTCTTTCCTTCCCTTCCTTCCTTATTCCTGCTCCTCTCCTTTCTCCCCTTCTTTTCCTCCTTTCTTTCTTTTTACCTCTTACCATGCTAGGCATCAGTGTACCACTGACCCATACCCCCAGCTCCAGGACTCATTTCTTAAACACATGGATGGATCAGGAGATCTGAATACAAGAATATTAAACATCAAAGAACATTAGCCAGAATGACACAGAGACAAAATATAAAAGATATGAACATGTACATATTTTAAGAATTTAATGAGATAATCTAATAGATAACCAGAACGGAAATATTGGGGTCCAAGGAAAGAGTAGAGATAACAAAGAAGCAATATTTGAAAGGCACGACCTAAGAATTTCTAAAAGGACAAATGAAGTGTAAATCCTCAGATAGTAGAAACTATGTATTTTCATTATCTACAATGAAGAGACAGTAGTGAAGCTATAGAACACTAAAGATGGAGAGAAAATCCTACAGAAACTGGAGAAAGAAGAACACTGATTAGATTAAAAGGATTTCTCAAAAGCAATAGTGTGGTAATATTGATTGAAATTATAGAGCTTATTTTCATATAATTTATTTGTGACAAGTACTATTTTAAATACTTTCTCAAAATAATTTGGAGATTTTTAGTTATGGTAAAAAATACAATATAAAGCTTGCCACTTAGTATTGATTTAAAAATACAATCAGTAGCATTAGATATGTTCACATTATTGTACAGTAGATATTCAGAAAATTTTCACTTTGTGAAGTGGAAACTCTATATTCATTAAATCACAACTGCCCATTTACCTCTCTTTCAACTCTTATAAGAAATCAAGAAATGGAAATAGCTTTTTGAGGATTTTTATTCTGAAAAAGATAAGGGAAATGGTACATGGCAGGAGAATATTGTGAGTTCCTTATTTTTTTAATTGGTGTTTTATTGTTGGTAGGGTTGGACATCTCCATCCATTTTATTTATGCTTTCTTCCTGACAATAGCTTTCCATGGCCTTTGCCCATTTTTGCTATTGGATTATTGTCTCTGTTGCTTTATAGAAATTTTTATGCACTATGGGTATTGTAATTTTGTCTTGTGTATGCTTCACATATTTTCTTTCATTCATCTTGTCTTTAAACTTTTTAATGTTTTTTTTTGTTGCACAAAGGCTTTATGTTTATGGATATGCACACATTTTTAAGTGCATAGTTGTATTTTTTGTGAAGCATTGTGACCTACTTTTCTGATTATTTTCTGTAATAATATAAATTGCTTTAAATATTTAACTTAGTCAGAAAATAATGAGTTAATTTTTTACTGTTTAAGCTGACTATATTATTTATTTGCATCATTATGTTTTAGAAAATTTTCAAAGAAAACTACATGTTGAGATGATATTTTTTCTTGAAAGGTTTCGTCCAAATACCAGAGAACTATGGTGTTACAATGCAGTGGTTGCTGATGCCAGGCTTCCCTCTGGAACGGATATGCAGTCCAGATGTAGTATTCTAAGTCCTGAACTTGCTTTACCAACAGGATCCAGGGCTCTTACTACTCGATCTCATGCAGCTTTGCACATTCTAGGTAGGATTTCTGTATGATGTGTAGCTAATTTGCATTAGTGTATGCTGTGCTAAGGATTAGGGTTTCTTTTGGAGTACTTAAATTTGTACATCATTCTTTCATAATTTGTTAAATGTAACAATATGTTAGGTACAAATTAAATCCTCTAAGAAGCTTATCCTGTGCAAAGCAATACATAAGACCTGTTCCAATTTTCTTTTTTTTTTATTAATATTTTTTTTTAGTTGTAGAGGGACACAATACCTTTATTTTACTTATTTTGATGTGATGCTGAGGATCAAATCCAGTGCCTCACATATGCTAGGCAAGCACTCTACCACTGAGTTACAACCCCATCCCTGTACCAGTTTTATTATGAAAGTTTCATGTATGCCCAGAAGCAGTCCTTGAATATAATTTTCATAGTAGGTAAATCCTAAAAAGTACTATTTTGGCTTAACCTGAATACAAATACTTATAGAAATATCAAATACTCAAATGTGTATTATAATTAATATTTATTTTTAAGTAGCAGTCTACAAAAATGTTATACTGTGTAGTTCTCCTGTCTCATATAATGTAATTTCCCACAGAACATGAACTTGACACCTATTTAATTACTTTGAGATATAGTGCTTTTGCAAAAAAAAAATATATATATATACATATGTATATTCTGTTGCTAGAAATTCATGTCAGTCCACGTAACTACATGTTATGTTGCTTTTTGAAAATGGCCCTTCAAAAGGACTCATTTATGTTTACCTAGCTTTCACAGTTGTGAATCATAAGTATAATTCTTTGTTTCTTTTTTCTCAGATTTCATTTGGTAACCATGGTAAACTTTTAAAACTAGCATTAGTTAATGTTATTGTAGGCTAATGTGTTTTCCTTAAATAGTACTTTAGGAATCAGAGTAATTCAGAGTGTTTCATAGAAGAAAGAACCTTGGTAAAGACTCACAGTTCAGTGATTCCAACTTTTCAGAGATTGTTTTGTACAAAATTTTGCAATCAAGCATATGTTTGCATATGATTATTACCCACACAAAGGAAACTTTTTATTTGTTGTTAAGTACTGCATGAAAGTGTTTAAAACTTAGAATAAATTTGATGATTACATTTAGAGTTTACTTATTTATTTTAATGTATCCCCTGTAGTATTTAATATCATCAATGCTATAGGAAATTTTAATTTCAAGGAATTGAATTTTATTTGTTTGTTGTTTTAGGTTGTCTTGATACCTTGGCTACTATGCAGGACTTAAAAATGGGCATTGCAAATACAGAGGAGGAAACTCAGGCAGTCATGAAAGTTTATTCCAAAGAAGATTATAGTGTAGTAAACAGGTTTGAAAGTATGTATACTTAGATTTAGGAAATATTACCTTGTAAGTGAAATACGTATGGATATTTTAAAATACAAAATTTTTATCTTCTAGGTCATGGAGGTGGCTGGGGTTACTCTGCCCATTCAGTAGAAGCTATACGTTTTAGTGCTGACACTGATATTTTACTTGGTGGCCTTGGTCTGTTTGGTGGTAGAGGAGAATATACTGCTAAAATTAAGGTAAAGTTCATAGATATCATGCCCTGTTTTGTTTGAGGATGTCAGTTTGACATAGCTTATTTTTCAGTGCCTTCTCTTATCTTTCATTTTAACTGTGTTTTTGTTAATGCCCCCTTTTATAAATAGAGGAAACATTGCTAAAATCTTAAGCAATAACATTAACTTGGTTTATTTGTTGTTGTTAATGCCTCCTTTTAGAAAGAGATAGAGGAATTTGCTAAAATCAGTAACTCATTTAAAAATAAAAACTCAGAAGGAAAGGAAAGGAAAATGACTTTTTAGTAGTTTAAGACTGAAAAAAAGACTGACAGTTTCAGTCCTTTGTGCCGGTGGTCTAGGAATAACAGACCTTTTTATGTGGGTGCCAGAACTTCTTATTGGTCTAGGAATAACAGCACCTTTTTATATGGCTTCTTTTTATAGCTGTTTTAATAACAGGAACCACAGTTGTTTTGATGCAGGGACATTTTGTTGTAACCAAAAAGTCTGGCATTTTTAGTGCCAAATACTATGTGAACAGACGTAGTCATCCCATGGGTAGGGACCAGGGATAAAATAAGAGATAGAAGAGAAGGGAAGGATTCTGTCAATCCAATTAAAATAATTTAGTGTTGTTAGTTTATCACACCTTTTCATCTCCAAGAAGGCTGACAGTTATCTTAAGCAAAATATGTGTCTATTCTTTGAAAATTTACCATGATCTGGAATATTCTGCTTCTCAAATTATCTGATTTTGCTTTTAAAATAAAAGAAAAACTGAATAGTTTGTACCATAATTTCATAATGAATACAATTATATCTCATCTGTTCAGGCAGTATTTTCTTAGTTTCCTTAATATTATCTAAAAATTATATTAATAGGTTAAAGGTCTTACAGTGATTTTTTTTGAGGATACTTTCCATAGAGGCCACCAGAACTGATAAACTTTTTAAAATATTTGCTTGTTTCTGATTATAATTATAATACATATACTAAAAATGCAGACAGTGTAAGAATGGACTAAGTAAAAATTTAAAATACCCTATAGTTGCATGAATTATAGAAATTGAATAATGGTTAAGGGTACTGGTAGCATGTAGATTGATACTAAGAAAACCAGTAGTTTTAGTGTTTGTATAATTTTAGCGTGACTGTCAGAGTGGTTATTTCAGGATGGTTTAAGTCATTGTCAAGATAGAAAAGCAAACTGAGTGAGTTATATAGTTCTATTTGGCAATATGTATGTAATAAGGTCATCAAAAGGATATATTTGTTTTTCCTTTTCCTGGCTATGAGATATTTTGTTTGTTCGTTTGTTTGTTTTTCCTAGAATTGAACACCATAGTGGACTTTATCTTCAGTAGTGACCTTCCATATATGTTGTTTTAGACTGGCCCTACTTTCTTTTTTCAATCTCAAATCCTGTCTCACCGCTCTCTTCTTAAGAAGTAACCTTGCGTTTGTATTATTCAACAAATGGGCTGTGCCTTCTAATAGAATTTACCCGTTTTTTTTGTTTTGTTTTGTTTTTGTTTTTTTTGTTTTTTTAATTTACCTCCCTTCACCTCTCTAAGGTATCCATTTTCTTTCTAGTCCTTGGTTTTGTTTTGTTTTCTTTTCATCTCCTCACTGGTTCTTCTGTTCTATGTGAATGTAGTTCAGCCCAAGTCCTTTCTTCTTCATTCTGTATTTTCTCCTAGGCATTCTCTTCTAAACCCAAGATTTCAATGGCTATCAGTGTTCCATGATGCCCACATTTATTCTCTAGCTCAGACTTCTTTGTTGACCCATTTTCATGTCAGATATCAGTCATTATGTCTTAACTGAATTCGTGCTTTTCCCTTAAGGTCTGGCTCGTTTAGGGCTTCCTCTCTCATGAATAGTACCATTCACCATGTTTGCTACATAAACAGGTACCTAAATATTTTTCTTAATAGGTTCTCTGTCATCTTTTTCCTCTTCCCCAAAATGTGTCTTCTATCACTATCCCAAGCCAAAACCATTTGCCTTATATTAGCCATCTAGCTGGTCCCTGTATATATTCCTTATTTTCTATAATTTGTCTTCATTTTCTCTTCCTAGTCTTTCTTAAAACTATTCCAGTCAGATTTGTGCCCCAACTACTTCAGTGAAATTACTCTTGTCAAGGACAGTGATAACTTTTATTGATTGTGGTGGTAATGATGAACCTAGGGATGCTGAGCTACATCCCCATTCTTTTTTTATGTTTTGAGATAGTCTCATTAAGTTCCTGAGGGTCTTATTAAGTTGCTGAAGCTGGCCTTGAACTTACGATCCTCCTGCCTGAGCCTCCTGAGTCACTGGGAATACAGGCGTGCATCACCACTCCCAACTCACTGATGCCTTTTATATTGCTAAAGCCCAGTGATCAAGACTTAGTCCTCACCTTCCTTAACAAGTCAGCCAAATGTTATCTGATTGAGCTCTCTGAAATATTTTATTCTCTTGACTCCCAAGGCACCATTCTTCATTTCTGTTCTGTTGTACTGCTTATTTTCCTTTGTCTTCTGATGGTCACTCATCTTTTGGACATTTTTTAAATCATGCTTCTCAGGCATGGTGGTACATTCTTATAGTCCCTGCTACTCAGGAGACTGAGGCCAGAGAGTGGTTTAAGCCTACGAGTTCCAGGCTAGCTTGAACAACACAGCAAGACCGTATGTCAAGAAAATGAATGAATGAATCAGGGGGAGGGAAAGGGAAAGAACTGGGACTAAATTAGAGCAAATTGTGTTTCATGCTTTTATAATTATGTCAGAATGAATCCTAATGCTATGTATAATCAAAAAGAACCAATAAAATACAACAAAAATATGAATGAATAAACAAAAGTAGGAAGAATAGTCATCCCCATACTGATCCAGCCTCATGACTCTAAATATTTTTTTTTCTTTGGTGACTTCTGTACTTAAGGACTTCTTTCCTGATCTCCAAAGTTATATATATATATATATATATATATATATATATATACATACATATATATATATACACACACACACACACACACACCCATACACACATACACATATACATATACATACACACACATATATATATATATATCTATATGTATATGTATATATATCTATCCAGCTGCTCAGGCCAAAAATCCTACAGTCATCCTTAGTTTCTCTCTTCTTTTCACTCCCTACATTCACTTGAACAGTATATATTGTTGGGCTCACTTTCAAGGTAAATCCAGAATCTAACCACTTATTAAAACTGCCACCAAGTTGTTCCATGCCATAACCATTCTCACGAGGATTACTGAAGTACCCTTCTCACGAGGATTACTAAAGTACCCTTTATCCTACTTCTGTCCTTGCCCCATTCAATGTATTCTCAGCCCAGCAGAGTGAGTCTCTTAAAATGCACACCAAAGTGTGTCACTGCTCTGTTTAGAATAATGTAGTGTCTTCCTGTATGAGAGTAAAAGTCAAAGGCTGTATGTATAAAGATTGAAAAGATCTCATCAGAGCTGACTGCCAGCTCCTATCTTACCTTATGTTTTACTGGCTGCTTCACTATAATCAGGCATACTGGCCTGCTTATTCTTCAGGCAGGCCAACTACAGTCAAGTCTCAGGACCTTTGCTGTTGCTGTTCCTTCTATTAGCTCTCTTCCACACCAACCTACTTCACTTCTTTATCACCTTTATGTCACAGCTTGCTGTTCAGCCTATTAAAATATAATCCTTTTCCCTTCCACAAACTTACTCTTGGTAGTCCTCATGTTTGTATTTTTCACTGTATACCCAGTTCTCAGAACTGTACCTGGCATATACTTTATGTTCAGAAATACTTGTTGAGGATAAACAGGAGAGCCAGATTAGGGGCAAGTCATTAAGGACCTTTATATCATGCTGCAAAGATGAGAAACCACTGAAATTTTAGATAAGGAAAGTATTCTGAATACTCATTTTTCGAGGAGTACTAAAAATTCTAGTATAGAGCTGTTTAGGTCATTAAAAATGAAAACCTTCACCTTTGTTGCTCTGGGTTAGAGCCAGGAGAGAATAGAAATGAGAAGACTAATCAGTAGCCCAGCCAGTAAGAGAAAATATGGTTAAATTGATAAGATTTGATGCCGGCAACAGAATACATATAGTGGTGGCAGAGAAATGTGGAAAAGATATTATTCCAGGTTTTTTTTAGTCTGAGTAACTAGTTTGACGGAAGTGCTATTAATCAGAGCAAGTAAGGCAAGAAGAGGAAGAGATGAATCATTTCAGTACTAATAAGAGCAAGTTGCCTGGGGGATTCAGTGACTTTGAGAATCAGATTCCAGCTAGAGACAGATTTCTAGGTCATTAGCATAAAATTGAAAAATTTAGACAGACAGGACCGTACCTGCCCAGTGAATTTTAATGCATTTTGATGTTTTGCTATCTTTCTTGGAGTTCACCTGCTATGATTCTCCAGAGTAAAAGTTTTTGTTTTTTTTACATTTTAGTCCACTTGTTTAAAAAAAAAACAAAACAAACTCTTCCCTCCTAATTCTCCTTCATTTTCACTTAATCTCAGAAACACTTCCTGTTTAATATCTTTTCTCTTTATTCTTACCCATATTCTGTGGTCTTTCTGTAACTTTTTTTCATGTGCTATGCCTCACCTTGTCCCAAGCCATATAACTCCCCCCACTCTCTTTTGTGTGTGTGTGTGTGTGTGTGCGCGCGCGCTGGATTGGAGCCTAGTGCCTCAGACATGGTAGGCAAGTGTTCTACCACTGAGCTGTATCATATCCCCAGCCTTCTGTATTACTTTTAGCTATTTTTTATGACTAGATTTTTCTTTTTTTAAAGGATCCTATCACCTCTTATTCCTCTCTCTCTCTCTCCAGCTAATATTTTTATAGCCTTTTTAAAATTTTTTTTTTAGTTGATGAACCTTTATTTTTATTCATTTATTTATATGTGATGCTGAGAATCAAACCCAGTGCCTGACACGTGCTAGGTGAGTGCTCTACCACTGAGCCACAACCCCAGCCCCTTTTATAGCCTTTTTGCCACTTTCTGAGTG
>JAJEJO010005814.1:946224-964044 GCA_020662805.1 Glaucomys volans
GTGTTCATAAGAGTCTACCTCATTTAGAAACTCTCTGAGATAAAATTCTTTGGTCAAGTTCTCTCACCTCTTTCAGATGTCTATATTCTTTATTTATTATATCAGGCACAAAATTTCTAGTATAGAGCTATTTAGAGCATTTGATGTAATAAATAGATATATTAGGAAAACAGATTAATATGTCATAAAATGTCATTTATGTTTCTTAATTTAAATGTTTGTATATTTAAATAAATCATTAAAAACTTTTAAAAGGAGGTGTGAGATTTTTTATATTCTGTATAATTAGTTCAGTGTATATTGGACATATGCAAAATTATAAACATATTAGTAGATTTGTACAACAAACTGATTGGGAAAAGTATATTTTTCTTTTTTCCTCAGCTATTTGAGTTGGGTCCTGATGGAGGAGATCATGAAACTGACGGAGACCTTCTTGCAGAAACTGATGTGTTGGCTTATGACTGCGCTGCTAGGTAAATGGTTTGTTCGTTATTCAGTGTAATCCTTAGCTTCTTAAAATTAAAAATTTATTATAAATAAGTAAATACAACTTTAAAAAGTTTTAATCTGCTATGAATATGCTTTTACAAATTAAATTGTATGAAGTCATATCCCACTTAGTGATGAGGATACTCCTGAGAAATGTGTTGTTAGACCATTTGTCCTTGTGTGAACATAAAGGAGTGCACCTACAAAAACCTAGATGGTGTAACCTATTTCACACATTGGCCATATGGTATAGCATTAGTCCTATATGCAATCTATGTGTTAACTGAAACACCATTCGGCAGCAGGTGGCTTCATTAGGAAATATAAATATCTCTTTTCCTGATACTTGATTAAAAATAATAATATTCTTTGCAACTTTATTTTACAAGATAAATGGACTGGTTCAAAAAGTAGAGATATACATACATTTTGCACCCTTTTGTTTCACTTATTACCTGTAACATTACATATAGTGCCAAGTAGTCATACTAGGCCATAATTTAGATTGCCTGTGTACTCTGATGTCATGCCAGTAGAATATGCTTGACAGTAATATACTTTATAAGGTGACCAGCTCTACTGAGGGCTCTTGGGAGCTTGCCACATCAGTAGGTTATTTATGAAGGTTCATAAATAGAAACATAGGTTTTATCTGTCCTCCATGTAATCCCAAGAATTATCTCAGCACTGTGCTATGACAAATTAGTGGTTTGAGTCAGGGAACATGATGGGAAAAAAAAATAACGTGAGCTTTGTAATAATAATTCTATACAATACTTCACAATAATAACTGTGTTATGAAACCCTTGTGGGGTGTTTATAGGCTTTTTGCTATTGAAAGTGTTTATTTTCTGAAATAAGAATGATAGTAAGACATTGATTTTGCTTTTACCAGATATATACTTTTGACAACCTAAAGAGTGAATCTGAAGAAAACTGACTATTTCTTCATTTTAGGTATTAGCCAATATCAACAGATAATTTTCAGTAATTCTTAATGTTTTATACAAATGATCATTAGGAGAAATTTCAGAAAAATTTAATCAGTTAACTAAATTTCACAAGGTTTGATTGTGCTATTGCTATTTATCATTTACTTTTCAGCATATGATTATGAGCCAAAGATAATAGCATGTACTTCATGTGTAAGAAGTCATTGGTTTTTCTTCATTAGCCTTTTAATCAAGCCCCAACTCTCAAGGGTAGAATTGACACACTTTTTTGACCTTCTGCCTATTACTCTTCTCCCATCTATCATAACACAGTAATGAAACAGATACCCTGCCTTTTCCTAGTCCTCTCTTATACTTTCTCACCTCTACAGATTTGCTCATGGCAGTCTCCTTCTTAACTTAAGGCTTTTTATTCTTCTTAATCCTAGCTACAAACAATTCCTTCTACTCTGTTACCTAAAACTTTGTAATTTGCTATGTCCTTTAGAAGATGTCCTTATGTATATATAAGTCTTTTCTCTAAAATCAATATACTTTTGTGTGTAGTTACTGTGTGACATGTTCATTTCCATATATTTGATGAATTCAGTCTTCAAAACAGCTCAATGAACTAGACATTATTTTCACCCCAATTTTTAGATAAAGAAACTGAGGTACAGAGAGGATATAGTAACTTGCTCAGAGTCTCCCAGATGGCAAGTCACAAGGCCAGGCTTTGAATGCTGGACTTGACTCCAGTGCCTTTTTCCTAGCTTGCTGTCTCTCAGAACACTTCAGCAGAGTGAATAAACTTTAACACTAAAGTTCAGATTTTCATTTTCTGAAAAATGTTTGTCTTATTTTAAGAGGAAAGTTTTATAAGCATGTTGTAGAATCCAAGAAGAGGAGATCTATCAGCATTACACAAGTAACTGTTAACTCATTTGTGGTCATGTCTAGACTTTTAATACAGAGGATTTTTAATATTGTCTGACAGAAATCTTAAAATATGATTATTTTATGGGTTGATTATAAAGGATTTAAAAAATAAATATATGTGACAGAGAAATGCAAAGGCATTATCTGACTCACTAATCTTTCTCAGAGAAAAATATGCAATGATGTTTGATGAACCAGTTCTTCTGCAAGCAGGATGGTGGTATGTAGCATGGGCTCGAGTGTCAGGACCCAGCAGTGACTGTGGTTCTCATGGACAAGCATCTATTACAACAGATGATGGGTAAGCAGAATGTTGAAGTCTTGCTTAAACAATTCTCATTGTCATCTGGGAAATATTCTTTCAAAGACTCAGAGGACTTTCAGCAGAATAAAAAGCTTCATGTGATTAGAACATAGTATAACTACTAAAAATTAAGTACGTGTAACATCGTATGCCAGTAACCACATATGCCAAGTTAAACTCTAGACAGGACAGGAAGATAATAAGACTACTGTTCTTTGCTCTTATAAGACAACATGTGTATGTATTTAGAGTATTAAATTGCTTGAAAGCTTTGTTACTAAATTAGAAATTATATAGAGAGGATGGAAGGATATTGATGAGTTTGGAACCATAAAAAAGAAACAGATACTTGCAATTAAATTTGATAGTGCATATGTAAACACTTTATAAATTGCAAAGCTTCTGTGGTATACTGTTTTCATGAAATATAGCAAATTTTTCCTTTTTAAAAAATAACTTTATGGATGGGTTTTTAGTTTATAAAACATTTTCATATATCTTTATCTCATTTGGTACACAGTAATTTTGTGAAGCAGTGATTAGCCCTGTTTTGTACTCAGGGGACTAGAGAAACAAAAAGGGAAATGATTTACTTGGAGTTCTATAGTTATCATGTGGCACAGCCAAATCTGGACCTGAAATCTGTTGACTCTAAATCCAGCATTTTTCATGCTCTCTGATTCATGAGTTAGGAATAACTATGATTTGTAAGATAATTTACTTTATTCCTTATTATATTTAGCATAAACTATTTGAAATAAATAGGTACAATTATGTATTGGTATATTTCAGTTTAGTTCAACTCAAAATCAGAGCCGACAAGGGAAAAAAAAAAAACAGAAAAAATCCAGACTGATTTATTAAGTGAACTCTATGTTGCTAAATATTCAAGGAGCTTGCTGTAGGAAAATTGAATCTGTTGTATATATCCCTTTCAACATACTCTAAGATTGTGTGCTAGAACCCAGGAGACTATTCTGACCCTGGACTGTTTGAGTCTCATATACAGTTCAGTCAAACTTGGAATATCTTGGGACTTTAAGGGTGAAGCCTATAATGCATCTAATTAAACAGATTTTATACTGTTTATGAGTGGAAATCTTTTGTTAGTTTACTGTTATCCTGAAAGCTGAGCTGGAAGGCTAGGACTGAGCAGGATACCTGTTTACTTAGAGTTCCTAATTAGGTTCAGTTCCTTCATTTTACTGTTTCAGTCATAGTTAAAATCAGGACAGTACTTATGTATGGTTTTCTTTTTTCTGTAAGAAATGAATAATTTTCACTAACGTAAGATTTGAAAGCATGATTATTAAATTTCTTAGTTCCTTTAATGAATCTTAGATCATGTTGTTTAAGGAATTATTATCCTTTTTCCTTCTTAGGGTTGTTTTCCAGTTTAAAAGTTCAAAGAAATCAAATAATGGTACAGATGTTAACGCTGGTCAGATACCTCAATTATTATACAGGTATTTAGCATATTTATATTTGTATTATATTTACTTAGCAAATTAATGTGGTTTATTCATTTGCTATACTGAAGTAGAATCATTATAAAATACATGGCAAGATAAAGGAGAATTATTGAAGCATCTTAGAAATTATAATACACTGGTGAAAAAATAGCTGATTTAACACAAATATTTAGTTATTCATTTGCATATTTTTAAACATTTATGTATCAGGCTTAATTTTAAACTTTGCCTAAAAAGATTCAAATTGATAGTATTATGCCTATAATCATATTTTAATAACTTATTTTTAAAATTTGTCTTTGTTCTTACCGATTTCATCCAAATTGGTCTTAAAGAAATGTAATTGGGTGTCAGGGGAGGTACTTTAGATGTAGCCTTGATAAGTTTACCTTAGTGTTATGTTTCTTATTTATCTTGTGGTGGAAGGAGTTGGAAAGTCCCTTACAGTTGATAAATTTCCACTTTAATTGAAATAGTAAATAGCAGCATTTTTGTATGACATTTTTAGCATTAAGAATTTTAATTAATGCATGGTTATTCAGACGTTTGGAGGCATATGCCTATGTATTTGTATATTTCTACATTACTGCAGTATTAGAATAAAAATTGAAATGGATGTAACCCTCATTAAAATGTTATCATTCTTACTTTATGTAGTAAAAAATCAGAAGAAATGTCTCTACAACAGGAATTCTGTTCCTACCATATCTTCCTTCCAAATAATTGTTTAAAGAACATGAATGTTACAAACCTCATTTTTCCCAAGAAGAGAGTTTTCAGGGTTTTTTGTTTGTTTGTTTTGCACTCCTCAGTACTACAGAATTGTTTTTAAATGCAATCTGTTCTAGACATTGTTTGTAACATGTAGTTTTATGAACATAACAAGTTGTCTTGGTCTTCTCCTAACTACTGTTGGTTGAAATATCTTTTTGATAATAGCATTAAATAGTAGTGTTGCTGCAGAACTTAACATACATATGTTCTCTACTAAGAGGAGAAAGCCTCTACACCATAGTCTTACCCAGGTAGAATTTAAAGAAAATCTCGCACATCCTGAAAACTTTGTTAAGTGTCGGAAGGTGTTTCCAAAAAGCTCCCTATTGTTATTTTGACTGCCCCCACCCCCAAAAAATTAAATGTATAATTTAATTATTTCACTACTGCAAAAATGTATGTTTTAAAAAAGAAAAATGTCATTGAATCCAACATTACTTTATGTGTATCTGTTACCTTCAGACTTCCAACCAGTGATGGCAGTGCTTCAAAAGGCAAACAACAAACCAGTGAACCTGTACACATTTTAAAGAGATCTTTTGCAAGAACTGTCTCAGTGGTAAGCCATTTTTTAAAATTTCAGTTTTAAAAATGCTTTTCTAATTCAGCATTGTTTAATTTTGACATTATTTGTCTGCTGTCTTCTAAGAATTTATCTCAGTAAAGCTTTATGAACTCAGATATGCTTCTGTATTAGCACTTATATTCTAGGCCAAAAATAATACATACTTTAAATGGAAAAATGGAGATGTTGCCTGTGATGCCCAGTTGACATGGCCTTCCCATTTCTGAAATAAATGATAGTTTTTCTATAAGTCATGTCTGAATGCATATGTGAAGGAATTAGAAGATGAAGAGAAAGTTAAGGATAGTGCTGACCCAGAAAGCATTACTTTAATACTTGAGAAACTAAGTAGAAAGATTTGCTTGTCCAAGTGGTAACTTTGTCAAACTGCTTGACCATCCCCATTCTACATTTAAAGTTTCACTATGCTCTTGGGGTTACCATGCCAGAATGGAAAGTCACTTGATGCAATTCAGAGATCATAATGTATCCACTCAGGAAGTCTGAGTTAATTTCTTGTTCTTTCATCTATTAATTGAGGATCTTTGTGCAAGTTATTTATAAATAAGTTACATCATAGCATTATTGTGAATTCCTAATAAATAAGGTATATAATAAGTTTTTTGACCTGTAAGGAATGGTATGAATGATACATTATTGTAGCTCATAGTTTTTCTGTTGGTAAAATGCTTAGGAAGAATGTTTTTTGCCCTTTTTTAATTTAAACCTCAAAATTAATACATGGGCTTTGAAGGAATGAGGTATAGAGGGACAAAACTACACTAAAAAGTGAAAAGTTGTTTCTCAATCCCTTGTTATCATCATATAAACCTACTACTGCTACTTATATTTTCATATATATTCTTCCAGACCTTGTTTTTGTTTGTTTATTTTTGTTTTTATAATGCCAATAATTGAACCTGTGCATAGTAGGCAAGTGCTCAACCACTGAACCACATCCTATGCCCCAGCCCACTTCTATGTACACAAAAAGTTACATTAGTTGTGTGTATATAGTATGCTATGGACCTTTTTTTTTTTCATTTGTTATGATACTTAGTGTTTTCATCTTCCTTGTAAAAAATGGACAGTTTTCTTTTTAAATATATTTCATTATTCTCTATTTTCTGTTTGCATAGTATTCATTGGAATGGTTGTATTGTAATTTGTTGCAGCTTATTCCTATCAATTTTTGACACTTACATTTTCTTCATAGAATCCATACATGAATCTTTGATTACTGATATACTTATGTGCATGTTTCTATGGAAATGTGCCATTTCATTTTATTTTATTTTATTTTATTTTATTTTATTTTATTTTATTTTATTTTATTTTATTTTAATTTAATTTATTTTTTTGTGCTGGGGATTGAACCGAGGAACTTGTGCTTACAAGGCAAACACTCTACCAACTGAGCTATATCCCCAGCCCCCATTTAAATTTTGATATATCTTTGGTCCAAAAAGCTGTGACAGTTTAAGAGAGTATGCTTTGAAAAAGAGACTATAGGCATGTGTCTCCATGGTTTCTTTGAATACTTTTAATATAAGCTGTGTTTTGTATGTTTTGATTCATGTAACAATCTTTGTTATATTTTTTATGTACTCTTTTTTTCTATGCATGTTAATCTTTATATCTAAATGAGTTTGTGGTCAGAGCTAATTGTAGTATGTATTATCTTACTCTGTTATCTTTATGGAATAAGAAATTTGTTCAGACATTTCTTTATACTATAAACCATTAACTCTTGTGTTCAGTATCATTACTGTTGGTCTGGAATTTGGTAGGGATGGGGAAACAAAACGCTCCCTTTTCATCATGTAAGCTTGAGAAATCTGCACACCTGCCAGAACTTCAAAGAAAGTCTACCCTAACCCATATTCTAGAATTTTTAAAAATCCAAATAAGAAATTTTTAGTATTTTCTAGTCAATTTTTTCATGTTTGTCAAGAATTGCCTGTAGTTTGTGTCACAAATTGTAATACACAGACATAAATTTAGCTATTTGATACTGTCATTGGTATCTAATACTAAAACATTTGTATTTTTAGTTTAAATTTTTATACAGTAGCTATATAGAATTTAATTTTCCTTACAAGTAAACATGTGTTTATATGTCATTTTCCCCTTATGTGATAAACTATATATATTGGGAGCAGGGAATCGTAAGAATATATATTTTTAAATATCTAAATACTGAAAAATGTTTATAAATACCTGCTATACTTTTTTTTAAAACTTCAAAGATGGTAATTTAGTAAGTGAACTATAAGAGCATCTATTACTTGGACTGACAAATTTAGAAAAAAGTTCAAGATAAAGAGGTTTTGAAGTTACATGTCATTATCTTCTGATTCGATTCAACCTCTGGTCTCATAATTGTTGTCTATTTTGTCGTATTCTGGATTAGGAATGTTTTGAGTCATTGCTGAGTATTCTTCACTGGAGTTGGACCACCTTAGTCTTAGGAGTTGAAGAACTTAGAGGACTAAAAGGATTCCAGTTCACAGCAACACTTCTAGATTTGGAGAGACTGCGCTTTGTGGGTACCTGTTGTCTGAGGTTATTGCGTGTCTATACCTGTGAAATTTACCCAGTGTCAGGTATGATGTATTTTTTAAATGACTTTAGGGAGAAAACATTTGAGACCTTGAGAGATGATTCTTGTATATATTACCAGGAGTTAAAGATCTCTAGCTGCTGCTCCAAAAATGAGGGGAGACAGTTAGCTTATTATGACACTTGTGTATTTGCTTATAAAAATAAAATAGATATCATATCATTCTGATAACAAAAAGCCATCATGGGCTAAGATTAAATACTTTAATAAAACTCTTATTTTATACATATTTGTCCAGTAGAAATATTTTCTCAACAAACGGTTTCAACTTAAGTATCAAAACCAGTTTATTTTTTTGCATTTAAATTTTTTAAAGGAATAATTTCGACCACACTCAGTCTCTAAATTGTTTAATTTCTAGGTTATTGTGATTTTTAGCTATATAGTTAATCATGGAATTATTGATTATTTTAATGCCTACTTAGTGTTTACATTAATTAGTATTTAATTAGTAGTATTAATTAGCAGTTTACTTTTTTCCCCCTTACAGCTACAGGAAAAGCAGTTGTGGAAGAAACTAGCAAGTTAGCAGAGTGTATTGGAAAAACCAGAACTTTATTAAGAAAAATTTTATCAGAAGGAGTTGACCACTGCATGGTGAAGTTGGATAATGATCCTCAAGGATATCTCAGTCAACCATTGAGTCTTCTAGAGGCTGTCCTCCAGGAGTGTCATAATACTTTTACTGCCTGTTTTCATTCCTTCTACCCAACTCCTGCATTACAGTGGGCTTGCCTTTGTGATCTCTTAAATTGTTTGGATCAGGTAATTTAAGTTTGTAAAATCATAGTTGAAAATATGATACATTATTTAGTATGCTTTCAGAAAATAAATGGAAGTTGTCTCCATCATTTTAACTTTTTAAAAGGTAAATTAGAAAGCAGTTTGGTATCTGTGACTTACATAATACAAGTTTAAAAACTTGTTTTCTGTTTATCATCTTTTAGTTGACACATTTGTGTACCTGCTGATTTACTTTTGGAATCTATTGGTGGCAGTGTGTATAAGGGGTAACAGGAAGTGTGAGAAGATAGCATCAGATAGTAACCCTTGCCACCTCAACCTCTGCAAGAACAGGAAGGAGAGAGGCCTTGAGTGAACAGACATGCTTACATTATTCACTCATTCTTAAGGAAACCATAACCTTCATAGATGTTTATGCACCAAATCACAGTTTCCAAATACAAGGGGCAAAAACCTGACAGAAATAGACGAATTCACTTGGTACTTGAAACCTCAGTGCTCCTCTTTTAATTAATAATATTAATTAAGTAATTAATAGAAAAACTAAACAAAAAAAATCAGAAATACAGAAGATTGGAATAATGTTATCAACTACCTTGATCTAGTTGACATTTATAAACTAGAATATGCAACTGCAAAATGCATTTTCTTTTCATGAACACATGGAGTATTTACCAAGACAGATCATGTGTTAGGGCATAAAATAAGTTGAGTAAGTTTGAAAAGATTAAAAGTGTAAAGAATGTAATTTTAGATCACAACAGAATTATATTAGAAATCCATAGCAAAAACTATTGAGTAAAGTACCAATTATTTTGGAAAATTTTCACAATACTTTTAAGTAACTAGTGGGTGAAAGAAGAAATAATAAAAGAAGTTTTAAAATACTGAACAGTGAAAGATGAAAATCTAACATCAGAATTTGTGAGGTGTAGCTAATGCATTGCCTAGAGAAATACATATTTTAAAAAAAATTTTAGATGTTGATAGACCTTTATTTTGTTCACTTATTTATATGTGGTGCTAAGAATCAAACCCAGTGCCTCACACATGCTATGCAAGTGCTCTACCACTGAGCCACAACCCCAGTCCAAAATACATACTTTTAAATACTTATACTAGCAAAGAAGAAATGTTTAGAACCAATGTCTAAAATTCCACCTTAAGAAGACCAGAAGGGATTGAGCATAGTGGCAACACCTGTAATCCCAGTGGCTTGGGAGGCTGAGGCAGGAGGATTGCAAGTTCAAAGCCATCCTCAGCAACTTAGCAAGGCCCTAAGCAACTTAGTGAAATAAAATAGTAAACAGAAGGGCTGAGGATATGGCTCAGTGGTTGAGCACACCTGGGTTCAATCCCTAGTACAAAAAAAAAAAAAAAGAAGATGAGGGAGGGAATGCCTGCCTGAAGGTAAGCAAATCAAACTCCAAGTAAGAAAGAAGAAAACAATAAGGAGAGAACTCAATGAAATAGAAAACAGAAAAGTAAGAAACTGAAGTTTGTTTGGTTCTCTCAAAAGAAAAATTGATAAACACCTAGAAAGTCTGTTTGAGAGAGACAAAATAAAGAGAAAAAAATACTATTATCAGAATAAAACAAGGAATATCACTGTAGATCCAACTGATGTTAAAGTGATAATAAGAATATAATAGATATACTTACAAATTTGACAACTTCAGAGGAAGTTGACAACTTCCTTTAAACTGATACAATAAAAAAAATTAAAAATCTGAATTGCCTTATATCCATTAAAAATTTAATTCATTTTTAGAAACTTTCCCATAAAATGAATTCCAGGCCCAGATGTTGTCATTCATGGATTCTTTCAGATAATTAGAAAGAAATAATGCCAATCGTCTATAAATTCTTTCAGAATATGTATGGGACAACACTTTCCAACTGATTTTATGAAGTTAGTCTTCTCCTGCTTGACTCCAAAATCTAACAAAAATTTTTTCTTAACAACAAAAAAATTATAAACAAGTATCACTGAGATACATAGAACTTCTTTAAAATTTTATTAAGTCAAATCCCAAAATATATCATGGATTTTATCTTTGGTAAATTTACCATTCAAAACTCAATATAATTAATTATTTTAACTAAATAGAGCAAGTTATATGATCCTCTCAATTGTTTGAGGGGAAAAATTGGCAAAATTAAGTCATTCAGTGATGAAAACTTCTTGGCAAACTAGGATATAATGAAACTTCTTCGTTTTGTAGATAAAGATTATCCATAAAAAATCAACAGCTGGCATCCAACTTCATGGTTAAATGTTGAATTCTGCCCTAAGTTTGGAAAGAAGACACAAGTGCTCTCTGATCTCTCCTATTTAACATTGTACTGGAAATCCCACCCTACCTCTTTGATCCTCCTCCCTCTCAATTCAGTGTCATCACTGGGGTGTCCCAGGAAACTTTGGACCCATGTGGCAGGATTTTACAACTTAAGTAGTAACATTGTGGATAGCATATTTCTTGGAGCAAAATGATTGCCTGCACTAGTTTGTAACTCAATTACTCTCTCACTCTCAACCATACCACTCTAATATGGTTATTTTCTTCCTTTGCTGCTCAACAGGTAACGTTTAGCAAGCATTGGTTCCACTTTTGGAATATGATCATGCATTATGCTTGACTTTGTAACACAAATATTTGATGTGCTAAGTAATGCGTATACAATTTTTGTGAATTAAGATATCTGATTTTGATTTAAAATTTTATAGGTATGCTACTAATTTTTTGGATAAAATGTGAAATATGATAATATAATTTTCTGACCTTAGTGAAATGTTACTATAGTAGTATAGAATTATAGTTTATATTATTTATTATTTGAGAAAAATAGTTTCAGTGCTTATTGGAAAATGCCTTAGATACTAATTGGGTCCTTTATGACATCGCCCTTTGAAAATAGTACTAAAAAGAACATTCATTATGGGAACATATAAACATAAACTTTCATTTACTAGAGACCTGGATGCTTGTTTTTGTTGATCATATTTTTCCCATCTTCATTGGATAATCAGAATTGTATATTGTTATTGATGTGATATTATCCTATAACAAAACAATTTAAATGATTGATAGAAAATTTTGGTTTGACTTCAAAGATTATTTACATTTTATATATTCAGTAATGTGGCTTATATTGATGCAGTATTTCTTAGCAGGGGTATATTTTTGGTTTTAAAGGATATCCAAGAAGCAAACTTCAAGACCTCAAGTAGCCGACTCCTTGCAGCTGTTATGTCAGCTTTGTGTCACACTTCTGTTAAGCTGACTTCTATTTTTCCTATTGCATATGATGGAGAAGTACTACTGCGATCAATTGTTAAACAAGTTAGTACAGAGAATGACTCAACACTAGTTCATCGTTTTCCCCTTCTGGTGGCACATATGGAAAAACTCAGCCAGGTAGGTCTTTTCTGAAATTTCTTTTATAATGAAGCAATAAAACTGCTTAGTCTTCAGTGTTAGCAAATATGTTTATCAACTGATTATTTAACAAATGATTATCTGTTTCATAACAACAACCAGATTTGAATTTTTTAAAATTCTCATTTACCTATAAAGTGAGTCATGCAATGAATATGTATATATTTTTTTTTTGCTTTATCATTTAAAGTAAGTTCCAAATACAGTCTTTTCTATTCTAATGTAATATTTTAAAAGCCAAAGATAGAATGAAACGGAAATAAAGAACTTTTAAGACATCTTCTGTAAAACATTTTAGTATGCCAAAAATAAGCTGAGTAAAATAATAGGCAAAAATAGTAAAAAATAAACAACTACTTCTATTTTATTAAAAAGTGCTATAGAGAAAAATTAACTTAAAGACATGTTTATGTATTTACTCTCTAGATGGTAACTAATCAATAAAAGTGAGAAAAAGAAGAAGCCTGGTGCAGTGGTACACACCTGTAACCCTGTGACTCAGGAAGCAGAAAATAGAATATGGAAAAGTTTTCCTAATTATTGTACAGTAACAATTTTCTGTTGACTAAGGCAACAGAAAAAGTATGAAGAAAGTTTCAACAATGGGAAGAAAAGTTACAGGGAGTTAATGTAGTGTCTTTGCAGGATACCAGTAGAAATAATGAAAGTAAATTTAAGAGCCAGTGTGGGAAAAATTTCATCTTTACTAATTGTTTAATGTGAATGAAAGTAATATTAAGGCATCAGTGTGTTTCTGTGAATTTAAGAAAAATTGTTCTCTTACAGATTCCTATGCAGGTGAGACTATGAAGAAAAATACTAACCTCATACATTGCTGTGGCATTATATAATTAGTCTAAATAATCCTTTCCTTTCAACCATTTGACAAGTATTTATGGTGTATTTACTGTTCACTGGAATTTTTATTAGGTACTAGTTGAGACAAGTGAAGTTATGAATATGGCCCTTGAACTGGGATTCTCTAAACTCTCAGATATCTATAAGATAAATTTTCATTTCACTGTTACACATTATGAGTGTTTTCACAGGAAACTGAGGACATAATTTGAAAATGAAAGCTGTATGTATTTTACTAAAAATATAATTTAGAAACTGATTAGAACCTTAGATGTTCACTAAGTGAAATAGCTGAATGGGTATATTAACTTCATAGAATATGGTCAGCCATTAAAAACAGTGTATTTACATTTAATATCAAGACAAATCTTTTAAAATATTTTGAATAAAAAAAAGAAAAAAAATGTATATATACAATGGTGACTATGTAAAATATGTATGCAAAAGCAGTTGATTGGAAGAGTATACTTAGAGATGAAAATAATGTTTGAGTGATAAAGTTATGGTAATCTGATGTTTTGTTTTGTAATTCCCTTTAATGTTCTAGTATATTTAAAAATTTATATGTACAGTAGAATTTTTTAAAGTGCTTCCATGTAGTAATTAGTAATAATTTTATACTTGTGTGTCTACATTAATAATAATCTATGAATATATGTCCTGGTTAATATATATTCTTTCACTGTCTTTTTTGTGGACAAAGCATTCTCCATTTCAGTACAGCATAATTAATCAATTACACACATACACACACACACACACACACACACACACACAAACACACACTTAAAATATTACCAGTATTACAGTATTTTAAACAATGCTTCTAGAAATAAATATCCTTGCCTAAATTTTCATGCATATTCATAATTATTTTCCCAGTATAAATCTTTAAGTGTCGAAAAATTGTTAATTCAAGGGTAAGTTTGTTAATTTGATACAAATTGCCAAATAACTTTTGGAAAACTAGTGTCAGCTTGTATTTGCCACCACTAGCAAATAAGAATACTTTTTTCTACAAATTTAATGTTCAGAAATTGCTATTTTTAAAAAATTTGGTCCTTTGACAAATCATACTAACAAACTATTAACACTATTATTTGGCAGGTTTCTTGTATTAATCTCAGCTACTACTAATAAACACTAAAAAGTCATAAATAAATACACTCCACATACTCCCTCACCATTCCCTCCCCACTCCAGTGAAGCACAACAGTATTCCGGATTATGGAGTACAGTTGAGTGTTGAGTATTATCAGAAACTAACTTTCTGAGATTTTCCAGAAAGTGAAGTTTCTGGAGAATGGGAAGGTAAAAGGGATAAAAGAATTAGGGTTTTATTAATAAAAATCAAGAGTTAACTATTTTAAATTCATAAGAACTAGATTAGAAGTGAACCAAAATGTTATGGTGATTTTATTCAAATATTAATTGATTTAAGTATGAAAGATTATATCTGACTTTTTTTGTTCAACCTAAGATTGTATTAGGAAAAAAGTTAAAAGTATGATCCTGATGATTTTAACTGAAAAGTTAGCTAATTTCCAAGTGGATTGAAAGTACATTCATTTACATATTTGATTTGTTTTGAGAACAGAGTGATTTAACTCTGTGACCCTCTTCACCCTGAGATTTTGGTTACTATGGCCTCCCAATGAAATTGAACATTACACTTTCTGTTCAGTGTGGGCTAGAAGAAGATGACAAAGAACATAAATAATTTTCATGCTGGATATCAACTTAATTAATAACCTTTTCCATGTTTCATTTGGTTTTCAATGGGATTCTGATTTCTTATCTCATAATTTTTCCATTGGTGGAAGTTGGAATTTTGTTTCCCTTCAGAATATGAATACAGTAACAATTGTGAAACTGCCTACTCCATGCATGGACAAGAGAATTTTGTTAGAATATTTATTTGCACAGATGTAGAGTTGCTTTACCTCTATATTCCAGAAATAATTAGCTCTGATTGAAATTTTGTCCTATAGAAAAAGTTTTAAATGGAAAGAATTAGTGTTCTCTCTGTCTTGTAGGGTTGTAGCTGAGAAATTAAATAAGGGAATATGTGAAAATTACTCCAAGTTAATAAAACCCACAAGCATAGCCTAGTGTGGTGACACACACCTATAATCTCAGCTATTCAGGAGGCTGAGGCAGGAGGACTGCAAGTTCCAGACCAGTCTCACCAACTCGGCAAGACTCTGTGTAGCTCAGAGGTAGAGCACCCCAGTGTTCAATCCCCAGTACCTGCCTCCATTCACAAAGCATAAACAGTATGTAAATGTGTGTTGTTCTTATAATACACAGATTTTAGTCATTCAGAAATGACCTTCCAAATGAAAAGTAGTTTAAGAAGGTCTGTATACAACTGGATAAATTTGTAGAAATAAACTCTGATTCAGGTCTGGATTTTACAGTTGTCTTGTGAAATGACAAAACTTTGCAACCAAATGCTCATGGAAAGTAAAAGTTTAAAAAATAACCTGGGCACTTTCTCTTCTCATGTAATAGAGTGAAGAGAATATCTCAGGGATGACAAGCTTCCGTGAAGTTCTGGAGAAAATGCTTGTTATTGTTGTACTACCAGTCAGAAACAGCCTGAGAAGAGAAAATGAACTCTTCTCCTCCCACCTGGTCTCTAATACTTGCGGATTATTGGCCAGTATTGTCAGTGAACTGACAGCATCAGCCTTAGGATCTGAGGTAATAAGTTTTACATATATATACATATATATATACACACATATACATGTATATATATATATATATATATTTTTTTTTTACAGCCTGCATTTTGATTCCTTGTGCACAAATGGGGATACAACTTTTCATTTCTGTAGTTTTACATAATGTACATTCACACCATTTGTGTATATTTTTTAGAACTGAATAAAAAGTACACTTAAAATTTTTCCAGTTTCTTTTTTCATGTATTTTGATTTTATGAAAACTAGTTTATATTTGTGTTGATAAAAAATTTCCTTCCAACTCAGCTTTTTATTATTTTTTTTTCCTTTCCTTATACCTTTTATCTGCTTGTTTCTGCTTCTTCCTCATCAGTATACCCAGGTTACAGTAATATAAAGTATACATTTTCCTCTTAGACTAGGTTCTCATCTGCCCTGTTATGCAACTCCAGCTCCATGCCCCAATAAAAGTGAGAATAGTTCCCATTACTGGTGAGTATCGTTATGAAGTCAGGCTACTGATAAAGAACATATGGTACTGAAAAGGCAGAGGTTCAGACCTTTGTTCTTCCTTCTCATTTGACCCAAGTCACATACATACAGAAAATCAGTTACTTTTGTCTCATTCATATCATAGTTTTTAAAATTGTAAAATATTCATAATACAGAATGTCACGCTAATCTTATTTTTGTATAGTTCAGTGACATTAAGTACATTCACCTGTGTAACCATTGTCACAGTTTTTAAAGGATGTAATATTGTGTTTGAGAAAATAACTGAAACAGTTTTAAACACCTTTTCATTTTGTAAGGTGATTGTTTTTTTCCCCTCCATTTCACTCCCTTACTTACTCTGTTGGGTAACACATCTGAATGTTTTGACTAAATTTGATGTTTCTTTTATTCCCCCAAAAAAGTAGACTGTAGAATGGTTTTGGAAATCATTTTTTAATGTGAAATACCTTATGTCATTCAAAGAAATGTTTTGGAAATCATGTTTTAATAATCTGTGTATGTTCAGTGACCCCAGCTCTCAGATTTCTTGCCAGCAAACTTCTTTTCTCTATTTTACTTTTATGATTTCTAGACTTTGCTTTTCTTTTTAACTTTCATATTTATATTAGAACCTGTTCTGGAAATCATCCAGCCTACATTGGCCACTGATTCATAGTGACTAGTGGTTATAATTTCTGGTTGATTACATGGACCTGAGCAAATTTTAGAATCTCACCCTGGGAAGCATTTCCTAGATTTCTTGGTTTGCTTTGACTTTGCCCTTGGAGGCCATTGGCTCTTTTGTCAGAAAATGTTTAACTAATTTTTAAAAATATTCATTTAGCCTATAATATGCTTCCCTTTTGTACTAGACTCTGGAGGATATAGCACAGCCTATAATTCATATGACCCCCTTCCAAAGATTTACTCATATGTGAACTTCTTTCTAATGAAAAGAAAATTTCTAATGAAATGCCAAAATCACAGGGCACTTAGTATACAACCCTAGGAGTTCCCAAAGGTCCTAGTTTAGGTGCCCACATTTCTCTCTTAGAGTTTATGACTCTTGATAAAATCATAAACTTCAATTGTTCCCTCTCTTAAGATCTCAAGTTTCTGTGACCAACTTAGATTAGAAATAGTTTCTGTAATAAAAAGATTAGTTTCATATCAAAATAAGTTCTCTGATCCTCTTTAATGCAAGTCTGAAATTAGTATGGTAGTATATATATCATGCAAATATTAGTGGTATTCAAATTTAGCAAATGGACCATTTTCTTCAAATGAAGTATCACTTGGAAATTCACAGATAAGAGAAATGGTTTACTAAAAAAACTTTAATCCACTTCTTCCTTGTGTACCTATCTCTGTAGAATTCTCAGAGTTCTGGGACTGGGGATATAGCTCAGTTGGTAGAATGCTTGCCTTGCAAGCACAAGGCCCTGGGTTCAATCCCCAGCACTGCAAAAAAAAAAAAAAAAAAAAAAAAAAA
>JAJEJO010005814.1:968429-1028982 GCA_020662805.1 Glaucomys volans
CTGATTTCTAGGTCCTTGATCCACTTTGAGTTGAGTTTTGTACAGGGTGAGAGATATGGGTTTAGTTTCATTTTGCTGCATATGGATTTCCAGTTTTCCCAGCACCATTTGTTGAAGAGGCTGTCTTTTCTCCATTGCATGTTCTATACTTTTAAAGTGTCCTCAATCTGACCTTTTCTACCACTACTATGATTAGCACCCTAGTGCAAATCACCGCTATCTCTGTTTGTAAAATTGTAATATCCTCTCTCTCCCTCCTTTCTCTGTTGCCCACCTACAATCACTTCTCCTTGGTGCAGTCAGTGATATAATAAAACCATAAATCATACTTTATGCTGCCCTTTCTCAAAGGACAGTAGCCTCCTGTTCCCATACCAGTATGAAACATGACCTACATGTGACCTACAAATCTGACCCCTGTTTTCCTCTGCATCCCCATCCCCAGACATCCTTCACTCTTTCCCCTTTCATTCCACTAATGCTTGTCTTCACTCTGTTCTTTGAATTCAACACTGTTGTCTTCGTTCTCACACTTTTCCTTCAGATCTTTTGCATGGATTTTTTGTTTTTCTTCAATGTCCTTATTACTTCCTGAAACTATATGGTTACATATTTACTGTTTTAACTTTAACTTTTAACTTTTTAAATGTAAATTAAAGACTCCGATCTATATATGATTTCTAAAGTTAGATCATGTTTTACTTACCATTGTAGAATACTTTCTTGTTTACTCATGTCACAGGAGTGAATTTGATGGGGATTTACAATCTCAACTTCTGAGTAAAGCCAATGAAGAAGATAAAAACTGTAGTAGAGCTCTCTCTGTGGTAAGCACTGTTGTTCGAGCTGCCAAGGACCTCTTACACAGAGCTCTTGCTGTAGATGGTAAGACTATCCTTTTTCTTTTCTCTATAGTCATATTTTAGATTCTTTGTTCCCTAACTTTGCATGGAGTTATTGAGGAGCCATCTTGTAGAATCCCAAAGTGATTTATTCATTATATACCTATACATACATGAATTTTGGACCAGCCATGCTCTCTGTATTCTAATGCAGATTTTTAAAGAATGTTCAAGAACAATTACCTGGCATTTTTATTCCCTTAGTTAACCCAGTAAGAGAAGAATTCTATTTTGATTAAAATTGGGTATTGCCTTTATTCTTTTTTTAGTAGTCAAAAAACTTTTTCTTCCTATATGTCTTGTCTTCAGTAATGTGTCACCATGCATCCAAATGTCTGTATACTCTTCCCATCTCCTTGGATTCACTTGTCTAAATTAAGTTCTATGAGTTCTTTCACAGGAAACCCCTCCAGTTTGTATCAATCCCTCTTTTCTATTCTCCCACTGCTTAGTTCAGGCTGCCATGGTGCACGTGCATGGCCTGCCTCCTTCTCATGGATGAATAATATCATAATACTTTTAGTGCCACCCTTTCCACTTTCCTTATCTAGTTATCTAATTAGCCCCTCTACTGGTAACCCTTTATCATTATAAAAATAAATTGTTACCTTCATCCTCTGTTACTATAACATTCATTCCTAAGCCTAATTGTACATCAGAGTCTCCTTAGAATCTTGCTAAAAATGAGGAATATTTGGTCCATTCCCAGGAATTTAGGCTAGACTAAGAAACTTTTTAAAATACCCAGTCTGTTTTGATGAAGCAGAAAATCTAGAAACCAGTATTTGAGAGAATAATTGACTTATAAGTGTCATTAGAATCTAGACTCAATTTATCCTTCCACCAACATTTTCATGGATAAATGACTAAAATGTCATCCGCACAGAATTTTCTTTGGAAAAATAGAAGACAGTATAGCTTAACAACAGCAAACGTTTTTCGAGTGCTTCATATGTGCAGGCATTGTTCTGTTTTACATATGTTAACTTATTTAATCTTTACAGCATCCAATGAGGAAATAGATGACTTATTATCCTAGTTTACAGATTATTTTCCTAATATCACCAATAGACATGCTTGGTACCAGAGTAGTAGTTTTAAAATCATGCTTCCGTTACCCTAAGTTCTAATCCTAGATATGATTGTACAGGTACATATACTCAGTACACAAAGTATTTTGTGTAAGATACTTAAGCACTGTGTGCCTTGGTTTTCCCTTCTAAAAAAACGTAGGGGTAATAAAAACATTTCATTGTGAGGCTTAATTGAGATGAAATGTGGAGGTAAGACCCTTAGACTTGAACCAGGTCCTTTATAAAAGTTAATGTTAGCCACAACTTTGTTCAAGAGAATAGAATATAGGTTAGTACAGCATGTATATAGTGCAATGAAACTACCTTCTAACTATAGTTTTAATGCCTTTTTTAGCTGATGACATTCCAGAACTGCTTAGCTCTTCCAGTCTGTTTTCCATGCTGCTTCCCCTTATTATAGCCTACATAGGACCAGTAGCTGCTGCTATTCCCAAGGTGTGTAACTTAATTCTATAACTTTGAATTAAAAAAAATAACAGTTTTTAGACTTTGTATCTTTTCTTTAAAGATACTTTAATCCTTGAGGCACCTGGGTTATAGGTCATAGGCAGAGATTGATGTGTTAAGTGGGAGAAGTTATTAAACATCTCAGTTCTTAGTATTGTTTACTGGATTAGTGTGCTTGAATATTGGTCTTACATTTGAAGAATTTGGGGAAATTTTATGTTTTACAATTATGATATAAAAAGAAAGACTTAAGATAACAGATTTTTAAAATTTATCAGCTTGATACCATATCTTCATTATCTTGAATCATAATGGAAAAGGACAGAAGTGTTTTAAAGTAGAGAAATATTCAAGACATGGAAGAAACTGTAAATTATTGATTCTTTGGCATAAAGAAATATTAAGCATAACCTAAATTTTCTGTAGTTCACAGAAAACAAAAGTGTTTACAGGCTAGGTTTTTAGTGTAACATCTAAGAGAAATCTTTTTTATCCATAAAACAAATTTCTCAGTGAACAAAAACTTAGTACAAAACTCTTGATGAAAATTGTTATTAATAAGGACAATCAACAATTATAGTAATTCATAATTTAAAAACTATTTTCACATTTATCATCTTATCGTTTATTTTATATGTATTTACTAGGTGGCTGTAGAAGTCTTTGGCCTTGTCCAACAATTGCTTCCCTCAGTTGCTATTTTGAATCAGAAGTATGCACCCCCTGCTTTCAATCCCAATCAGTCAACAGATAGCACCACAGGAAACCAGCCTGAACAAGGTCTCTCAGCTTGTACAACCTCTAATCACTATGCTGTCATAGAGAGTGAGCACCCATATAAGCCTGCCTGTGTGATGCACTACAAGGTAGGCACTGATTCCTGAACATAATTAATTATGAAACTTGACTTGAGACCCTATAATGATATCTTAAAGAATGCTTTGCTTGTTTTCAGAAATGTAACCTCTTTTTCTATACTCATATACAGTATAGAAAAAACACAGGTAGATACTATAAATATATACAATCCTTTAAAAAAGAATTTTTGTCCTAAAGAATACAGGTTTATGAGAACAGTTCTCAAATCTTAAAACTGTAGTGCAGTATGTAATTCTAAACTCCCATACTGTATATTGTATAATAAGGCATGCAAATCACATTTTATAAATCATATTTTTTGAATTCACATTATTTGTATCACAGCTTGAGCTCTCAAAATTTACACATACAAGGTAGGAGTTAAGAAGACCACTGTGCTTAGTGTTAAAAAAAAAAAACAACCTGCAAAACATTTATAAATTTAACATCATATAAAAAAATTAAAATCATTATATTAAAAATCCTTTTTCTTTGTTTTTCAAATTAGATTATGTAAATTAATGTCATTTATTTCATTGATTTTAATTACAAGTAAATATTTTGTGTTCTTACAGAATTTTCAGTATTTTATTGTAGAGAATATTAAGACTCAGGATATAGCTCAGTTGTAGAGTGCTTGCCTTATATTCATAAGGCCCTGGGTTCAATCCCCAGCACCACAAAAAAAGAGAGAGAGAGAGAGAGAGAGGGAGAATATTAAATATTAAAAGTCTAAAAATAAGCAAGATAGTATTGTTGTACCTGATTTATCCATTTCCCCGGGTTTAACAGTCTCATTACTTTAAAGCACATTCATGATATTTTCTTAGGCATATTTTCTAAGACATATCTCTAATGTCTTTGGACATTTAAAAATCATGGTTATAATAATTAGAGGGGAGTGAAGGGGTGGGGGTATGGGGATAGGAACAAAAGTAGAATGAATTGGACATTATTACCCTATGTGCATATATTATTACATGACTAGTATAACTCTTACATCACGAACAACCAGAAAAATGAGAAGTTATACTCCCATTTTTGTATGGATGTGTCAAAAAGCATTCTGTGGTCATACATAACTAAGTGGAACAAAAAAATAAAGGTAACCATAATATTATCACACTTAAAAAGTAAATAATTCCTTAATATAATAAGGTATCATGTGAATTTTACTAGGTTAAATTAGAATACAGATAAGATGCATACACTGTAGTTGGTTATATCTCTTAGTCTGTTTTTTTGTTTTTTTGTTTTTTTGTTTTTGTGGGGGCAGATGATTTTTTTTTTGTACCAGGGTTGGAACTCAGGGGCACTCAAGTAGTGAGCCATATCCCCAGCCTATTTTGTGTTTTTAGAGACAGGGTCTCACTTAGTGCCTTGCTGTTGCTGAGGCTGGCTCTGTTCTTTCAATCATCCTGCCTCAGTCTCCTGAGCCATTGGCATTACAGGTCTTAAGTCTCTTTCAGTTTTAAACCCTTTACATCTATAGATCCCTTCCTCTCTCTCCTTCTCTCTCTCTCTCTTGAATTTTATTAATTGAAGAAACTGGGCCATGTGTCATTGTTGGGTGAGGTCCTCTTCACTTCAGTGCATACTGAATCCCATAGACACACCCTTTGTAGCTATTCCTCATTTCCTTGCTCTCTGTTATAAGATGTTCCTTCGTCAGGTCTGGAACGAGCCATTTTTTTCAAAAGACCTTGGTTCTTTTTACACATATGCATGTATTATTTTTATATGTGTATGTATTTATGTGTAGACACATTTATGTAGTTTTTTTAAAGATAAAATACTATATGAGTCTTACCAATGATACTAATCAAAAATAAGGATCACCAGTGCAGTGATGCACACCTATAATCCCAGTGGTTCGGGAGACTAAGGCCGGAAGATCGAAAGTTCAGAGGCAGCCTCAGAACTTAGGGAGACCTTGAGCAACTCAGCAAGACCCTGTCTCTAAATAAAATATTAAAAAGGGCTGGGGATGTGGCTCAGTAGTTAAGCAACTCTGGGTTCAATCCCCAGTACCAAAAAAGAAAAAAGAGAAAGAAAATAAGAACCAATGGGACACCTGAATCTCCTTTCTCATACATCTAGAATTTCTATTCTCAATGACACTGGGAATATTAAAATTAGAAAATAATTATTCATTTTTGTGTGTGTATGTGGGTGGATGGGTAGGATAGGTATGTTGTCCTTTGATTATATCTTAATAAAATGTCAAATTATGGTGTTTTAAAGTATATTAGAATGATCAATTACTGTCTTCTAAAGTAAGTTAGAATAACCTCTCTGTATGATTATGTACTAATTGGATATACATTCTGGATAATTTGTTTCTTTTTAGATTTTTTAGTAATTGCTTTTAAATTTAGATTTTATTTTATAAATGTTGAAATAATTACATAATCCAAAATCAAATATATAAAACAAATCTAGTTTTTATTTCTGTCCACTTCATTCAGTTCCTTCCTTTTGCATCAGAGGTAATATTTTCTTCTAATTTTGTAGTTTGTCCTTCTGTTGTTTCATTTAGTAAAAGTGAAACCACACTCTCAAACACATATACACAGGCAGAGTTGTGCATGCGTGCGTGTGTTTTTGTGTTTGTATTCATGTCTTCTTGCCTATTGCCAGGTGGCATTCCCAGAATGTGTCAGGTGGATGACAATCGAATTTGACCCTCAGTGTGGTACTGCACAGTCAGAAGATGTTCTCCGTTTGTTGATTCCTGTTAGAACCATTCAGAATTCAGGATATGGACCAAAATTGACATCTGTTCATGAAAATCTTAATTCATGGATAGAATTAAAGAAATTTTCTGGATCCTCTGGGTGGCCTACTATGGTTTTAGTATTGCCAGGTAAGTTTCTTCTTTTCTTTTTTTTTTTTTTTTTTTTTTTTTTTTTGCAGTGCTGGGGATTGAACCAGGGCCTTGTGCGTGCAAGACAAACACTCTACCAATTGAGCTATATCCCCAACCCTCTTCTCTTCTATTTTGTAGGGTAAAATATATGTGTGTGTGTATATTTAATAAGGGTACACTCTTAAAAGTTAATTTTTTTTTTTGATGGCACAGTAAATTTTTTTTTTATTTACTTATTGATTCATTGAACACAAATGGAGTACGGCTATTGTTTCAATGGTTGTACACAAAGTAGAGTCACACCATCTGTGCGTTCATACATGTACACAGGGCAATGGTATCTGTCACACATTCTGTTATTATTTTTAAGGGAAATTATTTCAGACTTTTGTGAATTGCAGTTGAGGAATTATTAAGGTGCCCTGGATAAGAGGCATACTAGGATCTGAGTTTGGGAGCAGAGAGTTAATATTGAAGAGTGGGTCTCTGTATAGTTGGGACCAAAGTATAGAAAAAGAAGATTAAATCTTTTATTTCTCAGTAAGTGCTAAATTTTTAGAACTTAATTAAGGACTCCAGTCCTTCCTCTGAAGAGATGTTGTAAACCCCTTCTGAGTTGTGTTGAAACTGTTGTTTCAGTTGACTTTAAAGATGTGTGAGAGAGAGAACACAAGCATGCATACCTGCTATTGGTTATACTCATGTTCTTCTAAAAGAAAGTTAAGTTTTTAAAATTATGTGTACTCTGTTGTGCTTTTATCCAATTAACCATACACTCTTATGATGCTTTAAAATAATAGACTATTTGAATTCAAAAACTTCTTTCTTGGAATATAAACTGCCTTTGTTTGATTGTTTATAAAGAGATGAGAAAAATCCAATGCCAGCCTAGAGAATTGCCTCCTTTGAAACAGCAAAGGTTAGCCTTGATCAAATAATCAAAAAATTGCTAATGTAACTTAAAGGTAGGTAGGGGGAAAAGTTAATTATAATGAAAAATAACAACCATTCACTTGAGATGTTCTGTTTTTAGTTTTACTTTTAACACAGTTTACTCAGGAACACCCTCCAAAAAGTTTTAGTATCTAATTTGTATATTACTTGGAATGAAGAAAAGGGGAATTTTGTTAAAATTGTTTCAGATTTTGACCTCAATTCTGGCTTCTTTTTTTTTTTTAAAGGAAATGAGGCCCTTTTTTCATTAGAGACTGCTTCAGATTATGTGAAAGATGACAAAGCATCCTTCTATGGTTTCAAATGTTTTGCAATTGGATATGAATTTAGTCCTGGACCTGATGAGGTAAGAATAAATTATCTTTCCGTTCTGTTAAGGAAGATTATGTTTTTAAGAACATATATCAACTTAAATTGCATCATTGCCTATTTTCAAAAAGTCTGAAATTTATTTTAAGCTAAGGATATATAATTTAAAATATTTTGTAATTTATGTGAGTGCATTGATTTTTATTCTACTTTTAATACGTGAAGAAAATGAGGTTTGTGCAGCATGACCCAGTATAATTTATGAAGTGTAATTTTGAAGTACAATTATGTCTGCCCTGAGCTTGCTCTAATGGGTGATCCTTTCTGAGTAAACAATAGAACTTGATTTCACAAAGGGTCTGTCTGTCTGTCACCTTTTCTAAATATTTTAAATCATGCACTAAAATAAAACCAAAGTCAAAGTTAATTGTGTTCCTTCAAAATAATGAATCAAAAATTATTTGGACAATGAACCTATAAAATTGAACCTTATAAATAGCATTAGACAAAATAATTAATCTCTTCCATTCCCAATTTAACCATTATCCAATACATGCTTCTTTCTAATTTAAAAAAAGTTTATAAAAAGTTTGAACTTGAATTAATTTTCATTGATAATTCTTACCATCTTTCAAACATTTTTTAAAGCAGCAAATTTTATGCAATTCTACAGGGAGTCATTCAGTTGGAAAAAGAATTAGCCAATCTTGGTGGGGTTTGTGCAGCTGCTTTGATGAAAAAAGATCTAGCACTTCCTATTGGTAAGTCTTCTCAGGTGCTGGGTGTTTATTGATAAGTGTTTTCAAAGTTAAGAGTAAAATGTATTTATTATAGAACACATGAAAATAGATTTGCAAAATGAATTCCATATCACATGTAATCATTGGCAATAACTGCTTAATATTCTAAGGGTTCAGGTGTAGTTAAATAGACCTCTGAAAGGTATATGTAATGGTTTTATTTACACAAACACATGCACATGTACATGCTCCTTGTACATATGTACACTATGCCAGTCATTGGATTAAACATTGCTCTTACAGTATTATACCAAAACAAGGATATTCTAAGTATCTTGTGGAAATATCAAGTAGACAGTTGGATATTCATTGCCTGGGGCTCAGGAGATAAAACAATAAAAATGTCATTTGAACATAGTTGTTATTTTAAAATAGCCCAGGGTTAAAGCTGGGACCACCAAAATTTTAAAGATGGCAAAACAGGAAGAAGAGATCACTTGTAAAACTGTAGAGGTGAAAAACAAATGAAGGAACACAAAAACCTGAGGTAGCTATTCATGAGAATTTTGCATATTACTGAGAAATCACTGCACTTGAAGTTTTGTTTATTTGTATCCTCAATAAGAAATAAATTGGTAAAATAAGAAATATAAGGAACTTCAGAGTGGATTGAGAATAGAAAGTGAAGGAGAGCTTTCACTCATATAACTTTTCTGAAACATTTTCACAAGGAGAAAAGAGATGAGGGAATGACAGAAATGATACCTCTATAGGAAGTAAAATTGTATGATAGGTAAATTAATTTATAATCAAGAGAGTAAAGATGAAAAATATAAAGATAGTAATATAATCTACAATGTTTATGTATGTTTTAACATTGTATTTTCACTGTAGTTATAAAGTTTTTCTCTTTCCCTAAATCTCTTCCCAAAATTCCATCTATACCTCCTCCTTTTGACACTAGCTCTCCAACTCTATCCTTTGTTTTCTCCCATTTTCTTTCTCTGCACTTCTGTCTTTCACCTTCTTTTCCTTGATCATACTTTCCCTTCATCATACTTAATATTGAAATATTTGTGAGAAATGAGGCCTTTAATCTATTCATATGAATAAAATGGTTAGCAACCTCTTTGGAGGAAATTTGTCAATAGCTGTTAAAATTTTAAGATATATATATAACTTTTGAAATGGCAATTTTTTTATATACACTTGAACAGGTGATCAAAAAGATAGGTTAAAGAATAAAATTATGGCATTTGCAGGTACATGGATGCAGTTGGAGAACGTCATGCTTAGTGAGATTGGCCAATCCCCAAAAACCAAAGGCCAAATGCTCTCTCTGATAAGTGGATGATGATACATAATGTGGGGTGGGAGGGAGGCAAGAATGGAGGAAGGATGGATTGCATAGAGGAAAAAGAGGGGTGGGATCCTGTGGGGGGAAAGAAAAATAACAGAATGAGACAAACATCATTACCCTGTGTACATGTATGATTACACAAATGGTGTGTCTCTACTTTGTGTACAACCAGAGAAACAACAGTTGTACTCCATTCATGTACAATGAATCAAAATAAATTAAATAAATTAAAAAAAATTTTAAAAAGATAGGTTAAAGAAAGGACAAATGTAACAGTGCATGTGATTGTAAAACCTAGATGTAATCAAAAGTCTGTGGAAACCCGTTGTGTTGTTATCACATATCCATACAGTTGGAGTCTGTGCAGATGTTAAAGTAGATTTATATAGACGACAAAGAAAGATGCACAAATTATATTAAGGGGGAAAAGCAAGTTGCAGAAGGTTCCATTTTACCTGTGTTATTTACAAATGTGTGTTCTTATATGTGTATGTTGACATACACACTTCTGATTTGTACATTGTTTATACAAATAATATATAAGAAACTGTTGACATTGGACATCATTGGGGAAATATGAAGCTAGTTGGAAAGACAGAATTATTTATGCCAGCTGAGTGCAGTGGCGCACACCTGTAATTCCAGCAGCTTGGGAGGCTGAGACAGGAGGATCTTGAGTTTAAAGCCAGCTTTAGCAACTTAGCAAGGCCCTAAGCAACTCAGTGAGACCCTGTCTCTAAATACCACAGGGAATGTTGCTCAGTGGTTAAATGGCCCTGGCTTCAATCCCCAGTACAAAAAAAAAAAAATTTATTATTCCCCACTTCTGTACAATCTGAAGTTTCCCTTGAACTTTATTCATAGAATTTCACAATTGAAATTATCAAAAAATCAATCAATAAAATATGTTCTGTATTAAGCAGTAAAGAAGAAAATAGCTAGAACATATGGTCACTACCTTATGTTTGTATGTGAACCATAGTTGTTTATGAAAAATATAGCTCTTCTATGAGTCAACCAAAATATAAAGGCTCAGATTTAGAGTAATTACTTTCCTCTTTTTTATCAAATTAATTAAATACACTAAATTAAAAGGCTTCATTTATATGCATAAATATATATCTTTTGCAGATCGTTCAACAAATCTTGATTATTGACTTGAGAATTGTAGCTTTTATTTTCACTGAAAATATTTTACATTTTAAAATGTAAATCACTGGGATTTATTCAGAACAATAAATCTTTTTCATACGGAGTAATAGAATAGTAAAAAAGGTGTGATGAATAAGAGACTAGAAGGTTTAAGTATTAATATATTTTAGTAAAACTTTTCATTTGCATAATAGGTAATGAATTAGAAGAAGATCTTGAAATTCTTGAAGAGGCTGCATTGCAGGTATTGTCCTGAGTACTGAAAGGATAAATTTTATTAGTTTAAAAGCAGTATTTTCACAAGATCAGCCTTAATTTTCTTGAGTAGTGTTCATTCTTTAAGTCTTCATTCTGTTCATTAGCAGTTACAGAGAAACATGACTATTACTGCTCTTTGATGAGAGAAACCTATGTGAGTTCTGATTGTATTGTGTGATGGGTAGTGACTCTGGAGTTGGACCACAATCTTATCAGAGAAAGAAGAAGAAACCAGGCTGGAAGGGAAGGGAAGGCTTTTCAGAACTTTTCATTTTGAAAGTTCTGTTTCACCAGTTAGAATAAGGGGAAGGGCACCTCAAAAGGAAACTAAATAGAGGTGTATGGGTTGTATTAGAAATTTTTATAGGGAGTGGCAAAGGTTGAGGACGATACATTTGGTGAGCTTAGACTGTGTGAGACCAATATGTCATATTAAGTGATAGAACCAGTTGAATTTAGGCAGTTGGGAGCCATTAATTTGTTACTATTATTGTTTTCTTTTTTGTTTGTTTAGTAGTCATTAGTTATGTAGGTCGCTTGACATTGTAATGGAAATACACAAGTACTATATTTCAGTTGAAATGCTCTTTTGTGTCTTTTATGTTAAAATATATTTCATTACTCATAATTTCTAAGAAACTTAAATTGTTCCATTAACTTCAGTAGTATGAATTTATCTAGGTAGCAGTCACTAATTAGAGGAAATATGAGAATGTGCAGTTAGCATTTTTCAGATTATAATGTCTACTGAACCCAAGGCAGAGATACCGATGGTACTAATTGAGCATTAATGTATGCTGTATACTAAGACTATTAATGATGGGTGGATTTTGCAGATTGAAATGGCAAAGATAGAAGATAGATGGAGAGTCATACATTCAACTGGGTCAGTGGCATCCAACCCAGATTTCATGGCTTTGTAAGGTTCTCCAAATAATTTTTTTTTCAGAGCTATGGTTGATTTTTTTTATTAGGTAAAAATACTCTTTAAATAAATACTATTTAGCTGGGCATGGTGGTGCATATCTGTAATCCAGCGGTTCGAGAGGCTGAGGCAGGAGGATCTCAAGTTCAAAGCCAGCCTTAGCAACAGGAAGGCACTAAGCAATTCAGTGAGACCCTGCTCTTAATAAAATCCAAAAAGGACTCGGGATGTGTCTCAGTGGTTGCGTGCCCCTGAAATCAATCCCTGGTACCCCCCCCCAAACACACACACACACACACAAACACTATTTAGATGGGCATGGTAGCGCATGCCTATAATCCCAGTGACTCAGGAGACTGAAGCAGGAGGATTGCAAAATTCAAAACTAGCTTCAGCAGCTTAGTAAGGCCCTAAGCAACTTAGGGAGATCTGTCTCAAAATAAAGGGCTCAGTGGTTAAGTGCCCCTGGGTTCAATCTCTAGTACCAAAACCCAAAACAAAGTAAAACAAAACCAAAAAAGCAGTATTTTTATTAGCAGAAATATCAATTAAAGGGCATTTTAATATCCCAAAATAGAAAGGCTATATTCTTTGAATAAAGGACTCACTCTCTCATGTCCTTATTCTTACTAATTTTGCCAGTATCAGAGAATAGTGAGCACGTGTTTACATTCTGTGCTAGGTATATGTAGCTGTTGGTAGTAACAGCATTTTCTAGTTTATGGTATCTTTAATATTACATCTCCATTTTTACAGTCAGACTTTGAAGTCAGTATTATTTCTAATGTTTTACAATATAGTAAGATAAATTCAGAGAAATTATGTGACTTATCTAAGAAATCGGTTAATTGAGAAAAAGTTTAGTACGCAGGTCTTCCTAGAACTGGTATTTTCCATTTTACTTATTTCCTGGGATAAACTGAACAAAGCAATAATACTAAAAACAAACATTTATTTCTTATTAACTTTATCAAGCACTATTCTAAAAACTTTGCCTTTTTCTATCTTAGTTTGTAGGATAACCCTGCAAATTAGATATTCTTGTCTCCATTAACATATTTAGAAGAAAAACAAAAGCTGAAAGAGAACTTGGATAACTTGCCCATGATCACACAACTTGTAAAGCACCTGGATTGGAATTCACCTTATGGCAGTTTGGGGACAAAGTCCCTAACTTTGACCATTAAGCTTTGATGATGATAGGGAGTCATTGTATTCTCAGTAATGTTAAGAAACCTCTGGATTTTAACAAACCACCAGTTTGTCCTTGTTTGAAAAAAACCAAAAAGTTAAATCTTTGTTATCTTAAGATATAAAAACAATTTAATAAACATTTAGTAAACATGTATCAGGTAGCATTTAAGTTTAGGTGGGCCATCAGGGAGCTCATACATTATCATTTTAGAGATTATTGTCAAATGTAAAATGTCCGTTAAATTGGATACAAAGAAATCTTTATTGTTCTACTATCCCTAGCACTGCCAAAACTAAAAAATAAAAAATAATGAATCCTCTTTTTTAAAAAAGTTGTTGAGAGCAGGAGTCATAGTTCTGTGATAGAGCACTTGCCAACACCCCCCCCGCCCCCAAAAAAGGTGGGCTAAACCTTTTCTGTGGTTTGGGTAGTTAAAGCAGATCTTTCCCAAAATTTGGTTTGCTTGTAAACAAATACAAGTGAAAACTAAAATTTTACTTTTATCTGTCTCTTTTTCTTAACTTAGACTAATGAGTCTTATATGCAGCCAGTGTCAGGCTTCCACTCACTTTTTGCTCAAGTCATGAGCATGGTACCAACCTACCCAAGAGAATAGACATGATTTACTGATGATTTCTGCCAATAAGGAGGACTTTGAGAAAAGGAGATTTCTGCAGCTAGATACAGAAAGAACTCTGACTCTGACAAATGAGAATGAGAGGAGTAAAGGGCTGGTGTGGGAAGAGATGCACCACTTCTGATAAGATGCCTATTTGTGAGGGGGGAAAAGAGACAAGGAAGTATTAGTCCTTATTTTTTCCTCCTAGAAGTTTCTATTGTATGGGCTAAAGGAAGGGACATTGGATCATGAGAAGAAAATTATTTCCTTGAGAAGGCCTAACTAAAATGTGTGCACGTTGGAAAACTTCATGTAAAGTTTTGTATTTTAAGATATACAAATAGTCTTTTTTACCCAACAGGTGTGCAAAACCCATTCTGGTATTCTTGGTAAGGGATTAGCTCTTTCTCATTCACCAACTATATTAGAGGCACTTGAAGGAAACTTACCACTTCAAATCCAAAGCAATGAGCAGTCCTTCTTGGATGATTTTATTGCTTGTGTCCCAGGATCAAGTGGTGGAAGGCTTGCAAGGTATTGTGCTTTAAATAATACACAGTTACTTTCTCTTAGGGCATCATTGCTGAAGAAATGAAAGGGGAGTCATTAGGGTATTAAAATACTGCCTAAAATATTCTGGTTTATGTGTTTTGAAGTTGCTAAAGTATAAAATGATGATAAATATTTAAACCTACATGATATTTATTAATGATTATTGTTTTGACATTTGCTTTCTTGTTAAGGATAAAAATATGCTGGCCTGTGTTGATTTTACTAATAAAAAATAAAAATCTAGCTGGGTGATATAGCTCAGTGGTGAAGTGATTGCCTAGCAAGAACAACTTTCTGAGTTCAATCCCCAGCAATGCAAAAAATAAAAATCTATTTTCTTTCTGATTTTAATTTTAAAATTGCAGAGATTACTCTTTACTTTTTTAAAATCCAAAACAGTGACTGAGAGAAATAACAGCATTTTTAAGTCAGCCTCACTTCAATCTTTATAGACATTTTTAGGTTTTTTAGGTAATGCTTAACAGAATTATTCACTACTCATCTCAGAGGACAACTTGAACATGTAAATCATAAAATGAGTTCAGGAAGGGATGTCAGAAAATACAGAAAATGGCAAATTTTACATAGAAGGGAAAGAAATGGAGAAGATAGTAAGAAATTGTGTGAAGAAAGGATGGACAGTCCACCTTTGAACCTTGCTGCCTTCCAACTGAGAGAAGGCCTTTTCTGTCCCTGCTATCATAGAAAAATTCTTTGCCAGGCTTTTAGGCAGGTGAGGTCAGACAGGCTTCCTTCAATAAGAATAAGTGTCCTTAGGACTTCAACCTATACATAAATTCATTTTCTTGAATATTTAAATTAGCCATCATTAAAATTTCAGATTATCTGCCAGGATTGGTGGTGCACGCCTGTAATCCCAGAGGCTCAGGAGGCTGAGTAAAGGGGATCATGAGTTCAAAGCCAGCCTCAGCAACTTAGCAAGGCCCTAAGTAGCTCAGCACCCCTGGATTCACTCCCCAGTACCAAAAAATACATGCAGATTTTCTCATTTTAAAACTGCCGTCATATTGTAAATATACATCAGAAATTTCATGTGCTTTTGCATTTTTTAATATAAATGAGATTTATTTTTATTGGTGTAATATAATCATACCTAATATGGGATTCATTATGCCATATTTATATATGCAGGTACCAATTTGATCTCATTTCTCAGTTGGCATTTAATGAGTTTATCAATAGCAGTTTCTAAAGAAGACACTTGTGATTATCACTGAATCAGATATAAAGATACTGTTTAGTATTTTGTTTATAAAAGTTTCATTTATTTGACTTAATTTCATTTTAATTATTGAAGGTACTGATGGATGGTTGGCTGTTTTGTTTTCATTATTTTAAGGTGGCTTCAACCAGATTCATATGCCGATCCTCAGAAGACATCATTGATACTGAATAAAGATGATATTCGTTGTGGTTGGCCTACTACCATAACTGTTCAAACAAAAGACCAGTATGGAGACGTGGTACATGTTCCCAATATGAAGGTGAATTTGTCCGAATTAAATTAAAGACATTTGTACACTGATTGCTGTAACTGATAAAATATTAGGAATGGCGTATACATAGAGTCTAGTTTTTCTGTCCTTTGTATGTAATGTAGGACATTGACAGAAAGTTTAAATGATTTGTTTATATTAATTCCAAATTATGTGCTGGAGGATGTGTTGATTTAAAGGAAAGGTAAGAAAGTATCTGTATAAAGAGTGCTAGGCACATAGAGAGAAGGCCCTTGGTAACAGTGATTGAATAATGAATGAAAGAATACATCTTTAAGTTTCATTTGTTTATATATTGTTGCTTCTGGGGATTGGGCCAGTGCTTAATCACTAAGCCACATCCCCAGGCCTTTCTATTTTTTATTTTGAGACAGAGTATCAAGTTGCTGGGCTGGTTTTGAATCCATGAACTTCCTGCCTCAGCGTCCTGAGCTTCTGGGATTATAGGCGTGCATCACTGTACCTAGCAGTTTTGTATATATTTTAAAACACTCAAATACATTTTGTATTTGATACTATTGTTACCACATTTTAAAATAATGATATTAAATAAATTCGAAATCTATAAATTTTGGTCATGAAAGAATGAGGAATAGAAATCATCAGTTATTGTATCTGTATTGATGAATATAGAGTTCTTTGGGTATCACTTTTCTGAGACATTAATAAGGTTATTTATATCATTGTAATGCATATAATTATTTTGTGATATAATCTTTTATTGTGATATCTAAACCTTTTATCATCTTCCTGAATAATTGATATTGAAAGAAGTTCCCAATCTTCCTTTGCTCCAATGTTGAATTACAAAGGGATTTGATTTTTTGAAGCTTAGAGTTAAGCAAGCAACAAAATCCTTTTTTTTCTCACAGGATACCTAATTTTACCTCAGTATTTACTTTCAATAGAATTATTTCAACTACTTCATACATTCTTTGATATGCAGCATGAAGAAGCACAATGCCAATGTAACCTCTTAGCTGACTCAGTAAAAAATGATAAGAGAGCTGGGCGCGGTGGCGCACGCCTGTAATCCCAGCACTTGGGAGGCTGAGGCAGGAGGATCGCGAGTTCAAAGCCAGCCTCAGCAACTTAGTGAGGCCCTAAGCAACTCAGCGAGGCCCTAAGCAACTCAGTGAGACCCTGTCTCTAAATAAAATACAAAATAGGGCAGGGGGTGTGGCTCAGTGGTGGAGTGCCGCCCCATTCTTCCCCCCCCACAAAAAAAAAAAAAAAAAAATGATAAGAGCACATTGTTCACATGACCTAAGATCAATAAATAGAACTATATGGAATAGCACTGGACTCCGATACTAAAATAAAATCAGTCATTAGCAGCACTTCCTAATTTTTACTCTGACCCCAGAGTAAGAATGTGCATCGTGACCTAAGCTTGCAAATAAATGATGGAATTGTATCTATTTTTGAGTACATATAATATGATATATTACACACACACAGAGACACACACAGAATATTATGCCCTATTCATTTCTCTTCTTAATTTTAAGGTCATACTCCTACCAAAGTGATTTCATGTTGATTCTGTATTATTCCATGAGGTGCCAAAAACACAAATTATAAGAAAAACAGTTGAATAGAGAATAAAGTAATCCTGATAGTGAGATTAAAAAATTGACTCTACCTGAGGACAGAATTTAATCACAACACAACATAATACACACCAATATATTGACGGGGTATTGTACATTTATTGATGAATTTCTTGAGTATATGCTGTGAGTTGTTAAATCCAGTCTTTAAGCGCACAAGGTTTAAGTTTCTCACTCACATGACTACATTATAACAGCATTTTGCAGGTTAGTGTAACATTTAATGTCTTTGTAATACATACTGTTATGTTTACATTATTTCTTTAGTTGTATTTTCTTATGTTCCTTTATACATTTTATTGTCTCTGTTTGGTATCTGGGTTGTATCTGGATATTTCAGACTTTCTGCTTTATCTTTTTTTTTTTTCCTCCCCATCTTCATGTTCTTTTTTAACCACATCTTTAATCTTTATTTCTTTCTTTCCTGTTCTGTTTTTCTCTCTTCTTCTTTCCTTCCCTCTCTTTTGTGTCTTCTCCCTCTTTTCCCCTCCTTCCTTTCTTCTCTATATTTGCATTTTGTACACTGTGTCCTTCACCTTTAGACCTCATATTCAATGTGCTAATAAGCCACATCACATTTATCTCTAAGTTAGAAATTGTACCTAGAGTACTCCTTTAAATACTACTTGGGAAAAGTGGTTTTTTAAATTTTATTAATGTCACATGATAACAACTGAAAACAAAATTAATCTATTTCACTTTCATCCTGATGGCCCATGAAGTCTTAGGAGTATTTTAGACCTCCCCAAAATTATTAAAATATTTATGTAGTTTTGCTGTTTATTTGAAACATAAGAGTTGATTTGCCTGTAATATTCATTAAATTCTAAATGCTTTTTTTGGTGTGGTGCTGAGGGTTGACCCATAAGGCCTTTGGTATGCTCGGTAAGCCCTCTATACCCTGAGACTCCAAAATGCTGTTTAAAGCAATGAATGTTATATTTCTTCACTAACAAAATGATCATTCCAAGAAAATTTCATTTAGTAATGGGACAGTCACATAGGAAATAAGAGAAAAAAAACAGTTTTATAAAATATTAGCATTCTCTAATATATCAGCATTCTTACACCATAAAATAGTTCAAGGCACCTCTGATAGTAATGTACTCAGAAAATGGTTTTTTAGAGAATGATTCTGCCAAAATTATATATATATATATAAAATATGCATATATATAATATATATAATATGCATATATATAATATGCATACATATATTTTATATATAGTATCTTTTATTTATAATCAAAAGTCTTAAAGTATGAAAGCATTTGCTTTTGTATTACATTTAAAGTTTAAAGATTTTAATGGTGACAAATGTGTATGAGCTGAAAAATTTTACCTTGTAGATTTAAAATGCTGGTTTATTTTTTCAACATAAGAATGGGTTTTTAAATATTTACAGGGCATTGTTGAATTATCAATTCAAATATTAATTTCTCTCAACCCCAACTGAAGATTGTGATTCTTCAATAGATCTTGTGCGTCGGCTGCACTAAACTTTATGTGTACAATAAAAGTCTCAAATGACTGATTCCATGGGATGACATTATTAATAAGAATAGTAAATATTAAAGTTATTCTGCAATTCCAAGATGTCCCTAAATTCCTTAAGTAATACTGTCACATTCATTTATGCTACCTTTTCTATTTTATAAAGGTCCTGTTATTGAATTCCCTATTCTTGCCAATCTCAAAAATGGTGTCGATAAGAACAGCAAAAACTTCTGAGTGAAGCTCAGAATGATGATGCCTGTTGAGGAATTAAAGCAGAATTCAGATTGTAAATTTGTAGTTACCTAGGGTTCAAAATGTTTTTTTCAATGCATAAACAAAAACAGAATAAAATATTTTGCTGTAAATCCTGGTATAATTTTTGATGCTATGGACTGAACCAGGGCCTCAATGCTTGGTATGTATACACTCTTATCACTAAGCTACACTCTACACTCCAAGCCCCCCTAACATATTCTGAAAAGTGTTTTTATAAGCCATTTGTATTTTCAGTATTTTACCATGTGTTTAAAAATATGCTTGTGCTTATGCAGTAGAATGAATAAAGATACCTCCATTTTAATGTTGAAGAAATTGAAGAGCAAAGTTGAGATGTGTAAATTAAGTGGCCTAAATCAGTGACATAGCGATCTACTAATAATTTTTATTCTTTAGAGTAAAATATTTTTAGGCTTTAAGTATATGATTTGTTTTACTATGTGTCAGTTTTTAAGACTTTTATCAATGAAGTACATTTTCTGCTGTGGAAGACTACAGCTGAAATTGAGTTACTGCTTTAAAGTATGCTGAGAATATGGAAAAATGTTCATATGTGAACTACCTGATAAAATAACATAACCCACCCCCCCAAAAAAATTCAGTATAGATTCATTCTGCTGTCTTTCTTGTACTTTATTAATATGGAATTTATTTTTCTTTTATGTTTGATGTTTGTGAGTACTTATTCTAAAATAGTGAAGATTCTTTTTTACTCTGTGTTCAGGGTCATATTTAGAAACAAGTGGAGGTTGTCCTGGCTCTGTTTAAGTAAACTTTTGAAGAGAATGCCAAGATACACCAGTGCCAACATAAAATTTATATAATTGTGAGTCCATGATTGTAAATTGCTTTTTTTGATGTGTCAAGGACAATTGCATAATAGTAGTATTTGTTTTTTATAATATTGTGGTTAGGTGGAAGTGAAAGCTGTCCCTGTTTCTCAGAAAAAAACATCTTTACAGCAAGAGCAAGTAAAGAAATCCCAAAGGATTCCTGGCAGTCCTGCAGTAGCAGCAGCATCTACTAATGCCGACATGACATTTGGTGGGCTGGCGTCACCAAAATTGGATGTCTCATATGAACCAATGATAGTTAAGGAGGCTCGATATATTGCAATAACAATGATGAAGGTAACTTATTTTTACTTACTAGAGAACTTTTATTTTTCACCATTTATTCAACACACATTTCAGTCATTCAAATACAGACACAAAATTTCAGTTCTAGAGGTCTGTTACTAGATACTGAACTCAGAGAATATTTTTAAAGATGATGTTATCTTACTCTAGGGAGGATTTTTGTTGCTTTTGGGCAGATATGTAAAGGGCATCATGGGTTATAGAAAAAGTTAATCCCATCAAAGATTGATTTCATTCCCTGAGAAAATACTTTTGTATTTTTAATCTATTTACTGCTACTATTAAAATATAGTTCTTAAGGATTTCATGTTTTTCCCAGGCCCCCTTCATTTTTTAGTTACTTTCAGATGCCCAGTGCATCTCTTTGTGTTTCCTTCTTCTTTTGGCATTTTAGTTCCCTGATCCCTTTATGTAGATTTTTAAAAATATTTGTCTAGCTATTTGTAGTTATCTTCAGAGGTAATATTAGTCTAAATTATCAAGATGGTCATTATTTGAAATTGAAGTTATTAATTTTGACATTTTCATAGAGCAGTGATGGGCCATTGAAAGCTTTCTAGTAAAAGAATAGCCTGATTATATTGGTGTTTTGTACAGACTGCAGTGGAATGTAGGTAACACAATTGGGCAGATAGAGGATTATGAAGCATGGTTTGATTTAAACCTCTAGAAGACTATTGAAATGTGCTGAACTCTTGGACTAATGAGTTTACACTCAGAATAGGAAAAAAACAAAGATACTTCAAGAGATAAAAATGGTATCTAACACTCGATTGTAGGGTTGGCCTTAAAGAGGAGGCGTAATATTGCCTCTTTATTTCTACCAAGAGAGGAAAAAGATGATAATTAATACAGGTATTAGTAAATGTGTAGATTGTGCAGCTAGCTAATAAACAAGGTAATTTTATGTTTTAGATTAAAGATGGGAGTTAGGAATCTTAGGGTTGAGATTTTGAATCAAGAAAAACTACAAAGTAGTTATTGTAGAGAACAAAATATAGAACTGATCCGAAAAGATTTATCATACATCCTTGAATTAGCTGAAATTGAATATCGTATAGGGTAGTGTGAGCAATATGAATGTGGATAAAATAAGCATTTAGATTGATCCAGCGTTGACATTTTGCCAGATAGTTTAACAAAAGACCAGTAATAAATAGGAGTTGAGTATGTGTTAAAGAGGATAGTATAATCTAAGTAGGTTTTGGAAGGGAAAATGGGATTCTAAGAGAAAGTTGAGTGAGTGAGAGGCACTAGAAGTCTAAAAGAAGATATAGTAGTAGAAATTGATGTAGAAAACTAGCAGGCTGTATGCTTTTGATCTGAGATAGAACAATTTTGCATAAAATCATGGGTCTGACTTTTGTTGTATGTGTTTGAAATAAACTTGAAGTTGATTATTGAGCTGAAGAAATTCAGGATCAAAAAGCTGAAATTTTAGATGAATTGGCCACTGGCTTGAAGAATTCAAAACTAAACTCATTTCAACTTATATTTAAGGGACTAACTTTCTGGTTTTGTTTTGTTTTGTTTGTTTTGTTTTGTTTTGTTTTATTTTTGACCTCTCTCCCTTGTCATTCTTTTTAGTTTCTTATTAACATTCCTCAACTTGTATTATTTTGTTTGAAAATAAAGTTGCCAGAACTAAGTACAGGATTTCAGAATGTTCTGAATGGCACCTTGTTAGAGCAGTTACAGAATGCCTTTCCCAGACTGTTTCTTTGGGACATTCAGTCATTTTGCAGGAAAATAGACACTGTGTGCCCATTTAATAGTGAGCCAAATATTGTGGAAGGTAGAAAAATGAGGTGTAATTTCTTCTCTCATGAATAGATGTAATAATACATATTTAAAAGAAAGTGATGGAGTGGTTAAAACATTGTACTTGGAGTCTGGAAACCTGGGTTTTCCAACTATTGACTCCTTTTGAAATTCGCTTAAATATTCAGAGTGTATTTTTCTGGTCTGGAGATATAACTCAATGGTACAGTGCTTTTCTGATATATGTGAAGCTCTGGGTTCAATCCCCAGGACCACACGACATAAAGGAGAGGGTTCTTATATACAATGTTGGCATAGGCAAAGGAAGTTAGATAATTTCTAAATTACTTTCATGAAGATAGGAAAGATAAGGAGAAGGAAGAGAGTTTTGAAATGGTTGTGCTTCTCTTTATAAGTATAGAAGTTGAAAGCAGATGAGGAGTTGGAGATCTTGACTGAACTTTAAGAGAGAATGATTAATTCAGCAAAGTTGTAGATACACAAAAGTATAAGGAATAATGTGCCAAGTTTCATATATCTACAGCCCATTTTTGTCTTTACATTTCACCATAACTGCTTCAATATTTTTGCTATTTTTATTAAATAACAAGATCTTCACAGGCACAGTTGAAGCCCTTTGTAAAACCTGAATCACTTGCCACCTCATCCTTAGAGGTAACCATTATCCTGAATGTCATAGTGTCCATTCTCTTACATTTGTGTTTTTCTTCTGTTACTGAATACATATTTATCCATGAGCAATATATTTACTTGTTCTGAATGTGTTCCAAAAGTTAATAAAATGATATCAGATGTTATATATCCTTTTGTCAGATTTTTGCTTATCCTTAGTTTTGAGCTTTAGTCAGATAGCTGGAGTTCATTCATTTTAATTACTTTAAACTATTTCATTAGTTTCTCTTCCAAAATTTGTTCATTTTACTGTTGATGTACATTTAATTTAAATATTCAGTAATAAACATCCTTGCACTTATCTCCTTTTGCACTGGGTTTTTGTTTGTTTGTTCATTTATTTTTTATAGTTTAAGAAACTGGATCTTACTGTGTTGCCCAGATTCCCACTTCAGCCTCCATAGTAGCTGGGTCTGTCATCATGTGCTACCATGCCTGGCTGGCATTTGGTTATTACCAGCACAATTTGATGACTGTGCTATGATTGTTTTGTTATTTAGTTAAATGATTTTCAATATTTATTGGCCTTTCAAATTTCTTCTTTGGTAAATTGGCCTTACTCACTTTTATTTTGTGTAATTTTTTTTCTTTTATTGATTTGACCTTCATGTATTATGGATGCACATCCCATTTGGATTATGTATATTACAAATCCACTCTCCCTTTGATGAAGCCTTTTCTTTACACATATTTGTTTCATACAAATCTATTTTTAATGTACCGAAAATATATAATTTTTTCTTTTAAATTTTTTCAAGTTTTTTTTACATTTGGGTTCTTTAATACAATAGGAATTTATTTTTGTAAATGATGTAATGTAGGGTAATTGATTTTTTTCTTTTCTTTTTGTATGGATAACCAGTTTTCTCAACACCATTTATTGAAGATTTTATCTTTTAACTAATTGAGAATGTCTTTAATGATTTTATGACTGTTACTGGTCTGTTTCTTAAAGGTGTATGAAAATTACTCATTTGAGGAGCTGCGTTTTGCATCACCAACTCCTAAGAGGTAAGGATCGTTTTCTCAAAGCATAGCTAAAATATGACTTGTCATCTGCTTACACCTAAAATAAGCCTATATTTCAACTTTTATCTTTCATAAATAAATAGTTCATAGCATTTTTAAACTTCAAGTAGAGATTTACCACCATATAAAAATGTGTAGATTTGCTTTGGGAACATGAAAGTAACACTTTGTTCCTGACTTAGTTAATAAAATGTCTGTTTGTAGAAGCATATAAATTTTGTAAAATAAATGTGAACAGTATAAATTTATAGCATGTTAAATAAGAACAATCTGACCATTTCCTAATAAATAGGTTTTTATATATATTGGGCATCTTAAAGCTATTTGAGATAGTGTCTTGTCTAAGAAAATTCATGTTTTCATTTTAAAAACTCCATTGAGCATTTGCTGGGTGGCAAGATCCTGAGTAGCTTTATGAATGTGACATCTGTGGTTCTAATTCTCATGGCATTTATATTCCTAAGGAAAAGCAGACTGTAAGTAAAGAAATCATAAAGATAAATAAGGTTATGTAATGTTGGAGATGGAGCCCATTATCAAAGTATTGCATGACAGGAGAGGACAGTTGTATTTGACTAGAGAGCTTATGTTAGCTTTGTGTTACTATGATCAAAATACCTGACAAGAACAACTTAGAGAAGAAGTTTATTTTGACTCATGGTTTTAGAGGTTTATTCTATGGTTGGCTAACTCCATCCTTTGGACCTGAGGTAAGGTAGAACATCGTGGTTGAAGGGTGTGGCAGAGAAAAATTGCTCAGCTCATAGCAACCAGAAACAGAAAGAGAGAGTGGGACCAACCAGAGTCAAAATATTATCCCCAAAGTCATGTGCCCAGTGACCTACTTCCTCCAGCCTACTGTTACCACCCAATAGTCCATTCCAGTTATTAATCAACCAAGTGGATTAATCTGCTGATCAGGTTATGGCTCTCATAAACTAATCATTTCACCTCTGAACATTAACATTCCTGCATTAACACATAACTTTCCTTACTTTTCTAAAAAGTTAGAGTTGGCAGCTGTCAAATGCTACTAAGAGATTGCTTGGAAGAAAGAAATGACCATTACATTTCAGAGACATGATGGTCATTGGTGACTTTAATATCAACAATTGTATTGCAGCATTGGGAGCAAAAGCCTGTAATAGTAAGTTGTGAAAGAGAAGTGAAAATTTTTTCTTTTTTTTCTTTTTTTCTTTTTTCTTTTTGGAACTAGGGATTGAATTCAGGGACACTCGGCCACTGAGCCACATCCCCAGCCCTATTTTGTATTTTATTTAGAGACATGGTCTCACTGAGTTGCTTAGGGTCTCGCTAAGTTGCTGAGGCTGGCTTTGAACTCGCGATCCTCCTGACTCAGCCTCCCAAGTCGCTTGGATTATAGGCAAGCGCTACCACGCCCGGTGAAAATTTTTAGAAATAGTGGAGAAGGTGATTGTGGACAAGTTCTTTGGATAAATTTTGATATAAAGGGGAGAAGACCTAAGAGACCTTACTAAAGACTATAATATTAAGAGGAGGTATTTGATTTATTAAGATGAGAGAATCTAAGAAGGAGACATTGATTCCAGATCTCTCACCAACTCAGAAAAGAGACAGAGAAGGATCAGGAAATCTGACAAAATAAATATTCTTAAGATCTAACATTACAAAGACTGAGAACTGGAGAGACTAGAAGATAGGTTATCAGCATAGAGAATGAGATCAGTGTTCCCTAACCTTGAACCCCGAACCCAGACCACGTTGGGGGGGTGTGGAGAAAGGGCCAACAGAGAGAGAAAGAGGGAGTGGCAAAACTCTTAATCTCACCCCCTAACAACATTTGAAAAGAAAAACAGACCATTTTAAAGTGTTTTAAGAGCAATGGTGTTCTTGTACCATATCAAGCAGTTTAAATCCAGTTCTAGAGTAGAAAGAGGCTTGGAAATTCAGAGCCATGTTGTGGAACACACAACTGATCAGTCACCCTTTAAATAATCTTGTAAAAGCCCAAGCAGGGAAAGGGCCATCCACGCAGTTTTGGACACCCCCATGCAGCATCCCCCGGGAAAGCTTGCAGGAAGGGAGTACACAACGTAGCCTTTACAACAGCCCTGGTAGGAACCTGGACCCCGGAAACAAAAGAGTGCCCTGTCAGTTTCTTCAAAAGCCCTGTCAAGGAAGGAATACTCCATGCAGCATCCTTAGGAATGAGGGAGGAGCACTCCTTGCAGCCCCAGAAAAAGCCCAGGCAGGGAAGGAGTGCCCCACACAGTGCCCCTGGAACACTGGCAGGAAAGGAGCATTCTGCGCAGCACTCTATGCAGTGTCTGGAGGAGCCCCTGCAGAGAAGAAGCAATCTGAAGCATCCTGGGAACCCTGGACAGAGAAGTAGAGATCTGTTTAGTACCTTCCAGCCTGCTCTGCCAATTCTTGGCCAAAAAGGAGAGCTCTAGGCACTTGGTTAGTGCCTTTGGAAGCCAGAATAGAGACGTATCTATGGCCTGCAACTTGAAAAGGTGGGAAACAAGAGCTGTGATCCAAGCTGGAAGGCAGTTTTGGCCCCAAGCAGAAAAAAAGTAAAACCCTTAGGACTGCTGCCTTTGCTGACTACTGAGGCTGGGGAGAAACACTAGGAAATTGCCTGAATCCTATGAAATCTAGAGGGTCTGTTCCTCTGATTGCTGCCACAGTTTGTGTGAGGCCTATCCAGGAGGGAAGCAGCCTGGATATTAGCATTACAGCAAAACTGTCCAGAAATTTGCAACAGCAGCAGAAAGCCAGGCCTAGAAAGTGTATGAGTCCTATGAAGTTTAAAGGAAAGATCATAACCAGAGGGAGGTTGGTGAAAGCAGAAAGTCACCTGGTGCAAGGCAGTAAATAGCCACGGCACACAGCCTGACCTGTGACCACCACAGGCATGCCTCTAGACACTTGTGGGATACTGGTTGGGCATTGCCTCAGCCACAGACAACAGAGGACAGCAGTGCCCACTATACCCAACCTGGGGCAGGAAGATAGAACCCACATGAACCTGCTGAGTCACACAGCTCGGCATTAAGAACAGTACGCAGTGATCTGCATCCACCAGGGGAATGTCTCTGCACCACAGATCCCCCAGAGAACCTACAACCACATGATTGGTGCTTGTAAACGGTCACCAGGCTCTACACTGCCTTGAAAAGTATCCTGTAGAGGGGAGCTGCTTATCTCCAGCACACAATAGGGGGGAAAAAAACAACCAACAGACACAGCACTGTACCTTCCGATTACTCAGCTTCAGGCCCCTGGGCTGACAAACCAGTAGGGACTAGTGAGAGATTCATAGCAACTAGGGAAGTAGCTCCTGCATCCAAACCCTGCTAGAGGAATCCAAAAGCTAAGACTACTGGACATCTTCAAAACATCCCAATCCTTAATGAAATCCAAACCAAGATTTAACAAGAGCTTTCTTCATCTTGACATGGTTTGTTGTAAATCACTATAATGTCACTTTGATCATATAAACTATTCATTATTTTGATTGATAGTTGTTACCCTAATAGCCAACATTATACCTTCAACCCAATTGAATGTATTTCTTTTAATGGTTTAAAAGCATTAATTAGAATCATTCTTTCTATCTGTGTTTTCTTAGCTCTGGTTTATACTTGCTCTTCTTTCTCTCTCTATTTACTCTTACACTATTTATTGCTGCCTCAAATCCCTCCGTTAATTTCTGTCTCCTTTTTACCTTGGTCTGTATCATTCTTTTCTGTCCTTTTCTTTTTTATCTCCTTTTGCATAATGAATCTTTTTCTCCCCCTCACTGCCATAGAATTTCATAGCAATTTTACAATATATAATACCTTTTTTTTTTTTTAACCTATTCAAGAACTTTACTGCTTGAAGTTTATATCTGGATTAGAAGAATTGTTGAAAAAAATGTCAACCAATTTTCAAAAGGTTGAATAGTATGGGGCTTGGCTTGGAAGTACTTTCTGTATATAGGGTCACTGACTTCTCTCAGAGTGGTATTGATACTGCAATTAGCAGAGGCCACATACTGAGTTAAACTACCAATATTTGGTTGTTTACCCAACCTACAGTTCCTAAGGAAAAAAGCCCACAAAATAGTTGTTTGCTTAAAATAAGAATAGATAATCATCCCAATAATGGGTAGACATACAAGCGATATGAAAAAACAAGGGAACAAACTACCCCAACAGCCCATAACTGACTTCCCAGCCACCATAGTAAACGAAATGTCTGAGAAAGAATTTAGAAGATTCATAGTAAAATGATCAGTTAGCGAAAAGAAGATGTACAGAGTGAAATTAGAAAATACAGGAAGTGAAAGATCACTACAGAAAATTGGTGTAGAACCAAATTGAAATCTTGGAAGTCAAAACTCAATAAACAATATTAAAAATTCATTGAAGGAGCTGGAGTTGTAGCACAGTGATAGAGTGCATGCCTTGCTTGTGTGAGGCACTGGGTTCCATCCTCAACACCACCTGAAAAATAAATCAATAAGATAAAGGTATTGTGTCCCCCAAAAAATATATCATTGGAAAGTATCACCAATAGCTTAGACCACTTTGAAGACAGATTTTCAGGTCTTTAAGAGAACGTATATAATCTTGAAAATCAAGCTGTCCATAAAGAAAAGATGTTAAGAGACCATGACTAAATATTTTAAGAAATTTGGAACAACATCAAGAGACCAAATTTAAGAATCACTCAAGTAGATGAAAGTTCCCAGACATAAACTAAAAGGATGCACAACCTTTTCAATGAAATAATATTGAAAATTTTTCCAAATCTTAGGAATGAGATGGAAATTCAAATACAAGAGACATACAGAACTCCAAATAGACAGAATCAGAATATATCTTGTTCAACACACATAATGAAGAAAATACCTAATATATAGTATAAGGATAGACTTTTAAAAGCCACAAGAGAAAAATGGCAAGTCACATTTAGAGGAAACCAATTTGAATCTTGACTGATGTCTCAACCCAGACTATAAAAGCCAGAAGGGCTTGGATTAATATATACCAAGCTCTAATAGAGAATGAATGCCAACCAAAATTACTATAGCCAGCAAAATTATGCTTTAGAATTGAAGTTAAGGTAAAAACCTTCCACAATAAACAGAAACTAAAAGAATTCATAACCACAAAACCTGCACTACAAAACATACTCAATGAAATACTTCATGAAGAAGAAATGAAGAATAAAAATGAAAATTGGCATTGGAATGCATTGCATTAGAATAGTCAAAGGAGAATCAAGTCTGAATTTAGCTTTAGAAATAAATCAAAATGTCAGGAAATAAGAATCACCTCTATAATAATATTGAATGTAAATGGCCTAAACTCTTAGATCAAGACATAGATTGGTGGATTGGACTAAAAAACATCTAATCATATGATGTAAGAGATTCACGTTACAGATATACATTCACAGACTGAAGGTGAAAGGATGGGAAATGATAAACTATGCAAATGGTAGCCAAGAGCAAGCTACTTTATCAGACAAGGTGGACTTCAAGACAAAATCAATCAAAAGAGACAAAGAAGGTCATTTCATACTGTTAAGGGAATCATCCAACAACAAAAAATAATGATTATAAATGTTTGTGCCCCAAACAATGGAGCATCTGTGTACATAAAACAAATTTTTTAAAAATATTTTTAGTTGTAGATGGACACAACACCTTTATTTATTTATTTATTTATTTATTTATTTATTTATTTTTATGTGGTTCCAAGGATCGAACCCAGTGCCTCACACATCCTAGGTGAGGACTCTACCACTGAGCTACAATCCCAGCCCCCAAATTCTTCTTAATAGCAAGAATGAGGTAGATAATATTACAGTAATACTGGATGATTTCAACACAACTCTCTCACCACTAAATAGATCATTCAGACAAAACTAAAGATTCTTCTAAACTAAAAAAATACTACTTATCAAATGGACCTAACAGACATCCACAGAATATTTCATCATTCATTCTTTCCAGCAACACATGAAACATTTTCTAAAATAGACTTTGTTTTAGGTCACAAAGCAAATCTTAAAAAAATCTGAAGAAATAGAGATGATACCTTGCATAATGAATGAAATTAGAAATAGCAACAAGATAAAAACAGAAACCACTTTAATATGTGGAGATTAAATAATGCACTTTTGAATGACGGATGGATAGCAGTAGAAATCTCAGGAATTTTTAAAAATTCTTAAAAAACAAATGAAAACAGTGATATTACATGTGAAAATCTCTGGAATAGTATAAAAGAAATTCTAAAAGGAAAATTTATGGCACTGCGTTCATACATTTAAAAATGGAAAGTCACAAAATAAATAGTCTAACAGTACACCTCAAGGTCCTGGAAAAAGAACAAACTAACACCAAAATCAACAGAAGACAGGAAATTATAAAATCAGAGCCAAAATCAATAAAATTGAGAATAAAAAACAATACAAAGAATCAAGAAAACAAAGACTTGTTTTTTTGAAAGAATAAATAAGATTGGCAAACCTTTAACCAAACTAAAGGAAAGAATAGCCTCAAATTAATAAAATTCAAGATGAGGAAAGAATTATCACCACAGGCACTGCAGAAATCCAGAGACTCATTAGAAGAAACTATATGAAAATGTGTATGCAAAAAAACCCTGCAAAATCATGAAGATAGTCACAAATTCCTGGAGACATATGACCTACCCAAATTAAACCATGAGCATATAGAAAACTTAAACAGACCAATATCAAGTAAGAAAATTTTAAAAGCTATCCAAATGCTTACAACAAAGAAAAGCTCAGAACCAGACAGAAGATCTTTGCTACCTCTTCTTCATATAGGACATTAGTATCTAGAATATATAAACAACTGAAAAACACCAAAAAAAAAGCAAATAACCCAGTCAAATGAGTGAAAGAACTAAGCAGACCTTTCTCAAAAGAAGAAATACAAATGGCCAACAAATATATGAAAAAATGTTCAGAATCTCTAGCAATTAGGAAAATGCAAATCAAAACCATATTGAGGTTTCATTACACTCCAGTGAGAATGGTTGTTATCAAGAACACAAATAATAATAAGTGTTCAAGAGTATACGTGGTAAAAGATATACACTGTTGGTGGGACTGCAAATTATTGCAACCAGTCTGGAAAGCAGTATGGCGATTCTTCAGGAAACTAGGAATGGAACCACCATATGATCCAGCTATCCCATCCTCAGGATACATCAGCATACTCTAGGGATGCAGCCACATCAATGTTTATAGTAGCACAATTCACAGTAGCCAGACTGGCTGGTTCCATAACCAGCCTAGGTGCCCTTCAGCAAATGTATGGATAAAGAAAATATGGTATATATACACAATGGCATATTACTCAGCTGTGAAATGAAATTATGTCATTTGCTGGTAAATGGATGGAACTGGAGACTCATGCTCAATGAAATAAGTAAGAAAGTGAAGGTCAAATGTTTTCTCTGATATGCAGAAGCTCATCTAAAATTAGTGTGGGATAAGAGAGAGAGACAAGAAATGGGGAGAGAATACCATCAAAATAAAAGAAAGGTCAGAAAAAAAAAAAAAAAAAAAAAAGAAAGGTCAGGGGAGTAGAAGAAGGAGATTGAGGGGGAGGTGGAGGGATGGGATAAGGAAGAAATAGTAGAGTGGATCTAACATTCCAGTGTACATTTATGAATAGTCTACATTGAATTTCACCATTATATATCCACAAGACATTAATTTTTTTTAAAAATGCAAATAAATAGATCAGTAGAGGAAAAGGAATGAGGAGGGAAGTAGACAGGATAAGAGGAAGTACTGGGGACTTAATTAGAGCATACTATACTCCCTGCTTTTATAATTGTGTCAAAATAAGTCCTAATCTTATGTGTAACTATTATGAACCAATAAAAAAATTTTAAATGAGACATTCTAAAGTTTTTTGCATGTTAATGGAAATGATCCCTTACAGTGGGAGAAATTGTAATCCATGAGAGAGAACAAGGTAACTGCACCAAGGCAGTGTTAAGGGAGAAAGATTCACAGTTCAAGTAAAGGGGCTGGCTTTGGATAGGATCTAGGATGCTTCATTGTAACAGGAGAGAAGGTAAGGGGAAAGTAGGTTTAATAATCTGATTGCAACTTGAAGATTTGTCTCTGACTGTTTCATTTCCTCACTGAAGGAAAAGGTAAGGTCATAATCAACTGCAAATAAGGAAGAAGGGTGATGGACTTTTTAGGTGAGAAAGAAATTTCATTTGTTTGGGGTGGAGAAGCACTATGACAGGGTTGCCAGTCAATATGAAAATGCCAACCAAAATTAAATGTTTACTGAAATATCGTAGTGTTCTCATTGTTTAATCAAAGGTAAATTTTCCAATATCCCTCTTAATTTCTTTTCAGGCCCAGTGAAAATATGCTGATTCGGGTCAATAATGATGGCACTTATTGTGCAAATTGGACTCCAGGGGCTATTGGACTCTACACTATTCATGTTACCATTGATGGCATTGAAATAGGTATATGTGTATATATTTAAGTTATAAGTTAGCTAGTGAAGAGAACTAGAATCAAAATTATCCTTTACAGTAGTAGTTTGACACTTTTGTTATGCACATGTATAGGTTTCTTAACTTTTTGTGTCCTCAGTTTTTCCTTCCTAATGAGTGCATTCTTGAGGTCTTAAAATTTTGTAATAATTCAGGTATCTGCTCAGGTATTGTATCCCTCATGACTTCTTCCCTGCTTCCTCCAGTGTGCCAGTCAGGTGTGATGCCCTCCATGTTGCTGTATTACCCTGTGCATAACCTGTGTACCCTTGATGGTCTGCCTTCTTCCTCTCCTGGATGTGAGCAGAAACCCTATTGTTCACCCATGGATTTCCCACTCTAGATCAGTACCAGCCATGTAATCGCTGCTCACTAAATATTATTAAATGAATGAATTTTCTTTACCATTAGTTTTGAAAAATGCTAATTTTTGTGGGGACACGAATCTATATTTTAAACTCCCTGTATAATAGGATGATAGTAAGTAGAATAGTTTTTAAATTGTTTATCAATGTCAGTTTCTTAAGACACTATCCTTTATGATACTGCTTAATAAATGAGGTTCATATGATCAGACAGATTTAGAAAACCTAATATATTATAGTTTCACCATAGACATTCACACAGTTTACATCAACATATTAGGAATTCTGAGAAGTTCTGAAGTTAAGAATCTTGTTTTTATTTACAGTGGGACCTCTTACTTGTGGAAAAGAGGGAGAGAGGGTGGAGATAGAGTCTAGTCCGTCCTCTCTATCTTTAGTTCTACAGCTGTGGTTTCAATCAGTTGTGCATTGATAATTCTTGAGGGGAAAAATGCATTTATAATGAATATATATGGACTTTTTTCTTGTCATTATTCCCTAAACAATACAACAGCTATTTACATAACATTTATTTTGTATTAGATTAGGAATACAGAGATGATTTCAAGTATACAGGAGAATATGAGTGGGCAATATGCAAATACTACACCATTTTATATAAGGATCTTGAGCATCCATAGATTGTGGTATCTGAGGGGGATCCTGGAACCAATCCCCATCAGACACTAGGGATGACTATTATTGATTAGCATTCTAAAATGATACCCTTTTGGGGGAAACCCTGTTTTAAGCAGTTTGTTTTTGCAGTGGAATTAAAGAGGTACATGACGTTGATGTATATAAAATATACCATAGTATTATATATAGAATCAGATATATAAAATAATACCATCCCAAAGATTTTTTTTATCCACAGACTTTGCAGCAGTGTTCTTATTTCAGCATAATCCATAATGCTTTTTGTTCTGCAAATACATGCTGATTCAGAGCAAAATATTGTTGTAAGACAATTCTGTCAAGTATTAACAATTTGGTGAAGGTTGCTGAAATAAAACAAGCAAACAAAAATCATTTGAAATAGAATGTAAGTAACGACAGACAAGTGGTACAAATTACAGCAGGACTTTAAAAGCCATAGTAGTCATGAATGATTCTATAAAGAATTTTTTCTTTGCAAATACTAGCAAAATTTCAATAGAGTTTTTTTTAATCATCTTATCTACTATTGGAGTAAAAGAAACTGATTTATTTTCTGGAAAGAACCTGAAGAAAGAGATTTGTGTTTACTTAGAATCATTCATTTTCTTTTTTTTTTTCCTCAGTCCTAGGGATTGAACCCAGGGGTACTTTACTACTGATTTATATCCCCAGCCCTTTTTATTTTTTATTTTAAGACAGTGCCTCACTAAGTTGCTTAGGACCTTGCTTAATTGCTGATGCTTGTCTTGAACTTGTGATTCTCCTGCCTTCCAAGTTGCTGAAATTACAAGTGTGTGCTACCACACCTGGCTAGAGTCATCCATTTTCTTCTCCACTCAATTTCCCTATGCTTCCTAACTCAGCTTTTCCCTAAACTATCAACAGACTCTCGGACCTTGCTCAGTAATAGATGTGATCTGTATAGCACATGATGTGATTAGATCTGTAATAGCACAGATGATAATTCATTAGAATGATGATAGCAATAGCTAACATATTTTAGACATTTAATATGCATACATCGTTCTGCATATATCTTATATATTATAAATCATTTAATTCTTATAACAGCTCAGTGAATAGGTGCTATTACCATTTCCATTTCAGAGATGGTAACACTGTACACTGAGAGTCATACCATTAGTGGCAGATGTTGGAACACCTAAGCAGTCTAGAGTGAGAACTGGGCTTTTATTAACTATCATGTTGTATTATGCAGTCTACCTGTCTGTATGCTGTCAGGCATGCTCTACTGCCTGTCAGCAAGAGAAGTAACTGTCAGGTAATATTTAGTCACAAAAAGGTTTATTTTTATTGCTATTTTGAATTTTCAGTATCATTTTATATGTTCAAGTTAAACAGTGGAAACCCCATTTTTACTAGAAGCCCTGAGGAAAACTTTGTATCTTGCCACTTTGGAATCACTGGGCCATATTTCAAATATTTCTCTTTTTTAGCTTGTTAAATCACCAATTACCCTAAAAGGACAAATTGAGATGTTTGTTTTAGTTGTTTAAAATGGTTTGTAAGTGTTTTATCAGTTGAGTTTAAAGATCCTCCTTCTTGTTTTTGTCAAATGTTATAGTTGCCTTCCTTTTTTTTTTTTAACAGATGCTGGCCTCGAAGTAAAAGTAAAAGACCCACCAAAAGGGATGATTCCACCAGGAACTCAGTTGGTCAAGCCAAAGGCTGAACCTCAACCAAATAAGGTTAGGGTAGATGAAGTCTGAGCTGAATAAGGAGTAGGTTTTTAAAGTATTTCCTCAGTACTTCAAAATGGCCATAGAAGTATCTAATATTTTACTGATTGACTTTAGCATTTGAATTCTAAATATGCCAAATAAATTTGGAGAGTGGTACATGGTAATTTTAATCATTTCAAATTATAAAACCTGCACTTTGGGTTTCTTTATGTAATGCTATAGTAATTATTGCATACTTTCTGTTATTGAAAGTTTACAATTAAAAAGTCTACTGAAGTTAAATGTAAAGTTTGCAAGGTAAAATATTTTGTTCCTTTAAAAGAACAATTAATTTCCTAACATCCAAAGAGTACCAATAGGAAGTTTGGTAAACTACATGTTGGAAAGGAAACATTTTATATGATACCTTTCTAAAAGGTATCTTTTAACCTTTTTGTCATGTGTCTTCAAAATTTAGAAAGGAAATTCTGAATATATATTAATTATTCTCTTAAGTTTTTCCAGTCTTGTATATTTCAATGTGTATAAAATTCCATTTTTATAATTTTATAAGTAATCTGCTATTTGAAGAAGTAGAACCAGCTGTAAATAATTTTGGAAATTTTGACAAAATTATAGTACTTTTATATCTGTTTAATTTTATTTTTTACTACTTATGAAATCTCTATTCCATATTTTTCCTTTCTTACTATATGTTTACCTTTCTCAGATTCGAAAATTTGTGGCAAAGGACAGTGCTGGGCTCCGCATCCGGAGCCACCCTTCCCTTCAGAGTGAGCAGATAGGCATAGTGAAAGTCAATGGAACTATCACTTTCATTGATGAGGTAATTCACAAAGAACTTCTTGGCAATAAATATTGGACAGAAATTTTTTGCATTGTTTGCACAATAGTAAGACTACAAAGTTTTCTGTTAATATGTGTTTTAAGCAGGGTGGGAATCTTTTAAAAATTGTTTTGCAGGATGTGTCCATGAAGTTTCAAGCATTTGATTTGTTTACTTTTATCTGTAGAAACATCGTTAAAATTGTATTTTGAACATAAAAAGAGCTCAATTAGACATAGTAGTCAGAACCTGTGTAAGTACTCACTGAAATGGGTATAGTTGTTTTCATTAATTTTTTTAAAATTTTTAAAATATATTTAAAATATATTCCTTGTATTACTTTAACTTTGCTTGGTAGCATATTACATTTTCTAGTAATACAACCAAGTAACTTCTGATTACTAATTCTAAATTAGGAGAAGGAAGACTTGTGTTCTTTGGAAACATCTGATTTTACTGTTAAGCTATTTATCTTAAGTGTGATTTCCTTTAGTTTTTACTCCTAAGTGAAATTGTTTTTTCATCACTCTCATACTGTGGATTATACTACTGTGGCATTCCTTGCTGCATTTTTCCTTAGAGGATCTTTAAAACTTAGCTTCTATGAAAACTAGATGCCCAATCTGTTTCCACCACTTTATGCTGCTTTGCAGTCTTTCAATCCTTGGTACCCTCATAGGAGTGACAGGAGGGCATGGCTTGTTTCTGTTGCTTCTTTCCCATAGATCCACAATGATGATGGTGTGTGGCTGAGACTGAATGATGAGACAATTAAGAAGTATGTTCCTAACATGAATGGTTACACTGAAGCCTGGTGCCTCTCATTTAATCAACATCTTGGCAAGAGCCTGCTGGTCCCTGTTGACGTAAGTAAAAGGTGGTTTTACAAAGCATCATAGGTATAGTCTCTCCTCATTATAGGCTTTCTTTAATTAAGGCTTTTCAGTTCTGAGGTAACCCATAATTAATTAACTTTGACTTTAGAAGTGCTTCAATTCTTCAGGGCTTTTGTCTAATGAAAGTAAAATTTGGCAAGGTTAAGGCTCTTAATGATTATTTTGATCCATCATCAACAGGAGGTAGTAAATTTAAAATAGGCATACTGAATTTCTTTCAGAGAGGTAAAGAATGAGAGTGGTTGCATTTTCTTTTTTCCTTTCTTATTTGGAATTCATAAGAATTTAAGAATTTAGAATTACCATACATTCAGAAACAGGTAGAAATGTTTGCATGTTGTATGTTATGTTGGTATTTTGCAGTTATTTCTTTGTATTATGTCTAACTTTGAATCTTTTCTTCTTTGGCTTACAATACTATTACGTTAACATAAGATGGATTTATGCACTTGTTATGGTATATAGTATTCTATTTGAAGCTAAATCCTCATATCTGAGAAAATTCATTGAACCTCTTTGATACATACAGTAGGGTGGTTAGAACCAGTGCTTATAATAACATCACTCTGTCATGATATATAGTAGTAACCCACACTCTTTAAAATTTATTCAGAAAGTGTGATTTTTCTTTCTTTTCTTTACCATCATTATCATGTGCTCCTTATGCTACTGCTAATTTGGCCTTGGCAAAATTAAACTTTTTAAACAAATACCCTAGTAATTGAACAGTTGAATTTCTTCAAAATCAGTGTTAGCTTATTATGTCAAACCATTCCATATATTGTATTTGTTTCTCTCCTTGATGGCACATAATAATGTTTTCCAAAGCATTGGTTTCATAGGATGCTTCTTTGTGTAAGAAAATATTGGACCTTTATGTTCTTTGGTACATATTTTATAATAGCACTGGAGAGAAAAATATTTAGGCATTTGATGGAAAAAGTTTGGAGTGTTGGTCTTATAGCTTTACTAAGGTTTAGCTAATGCCTATATAATTAAAATGTTAAATTATAAGCAAATACATCAGATCTTAAATTTTCCCTAGGTTTGAGTCTACAGTGAAAAAGCAATTTTGACCCTCTAAAAAGACAAATGACTGGAAAATAAATAATTATTCAACATTATCTGTGACTAAAAAGTTGGCCTTAAATAATTACACACCATTTTCTATTATTATAACCAGATAATCCTCAGGATTATGAAAAGAGTATATTAAATGAAACAACTATAACAAAAACAGATCTTTTTTTAATTTGGCCAATTTAGATGGGTTATTTTTTAAAGAAGATTTTCTTAAGTTCCTACTAAAGCATTTTACTAGATTATATTAGCTTTCCTACCTACCCTGCTTCAAAATTTTCTTCCTGATTCCTTTGTTGCTAATTTAGGGAGATACCATTGAAAGAGGGAAATGTCCACACAGATAAAGGAAGAGAATAACAAATGTAGAAAGGGAGAGCAGGAAGTGCTCTGTTGAAGTTCTAGAGCCCATGATTTCATTTTGGACTGTTCTATCATTTGACACTTTTAAAGCTTAGCCAAGATACAATTTGTAGTATACAGTCTCCTTAAAATGAGGGAGAAAAGAACAATAATAGGTAGAAGAGGAAGCTACATGGAGTGATGATGATTTTCACTGGAATGTGAATGAGGAGATCATCACTGACATATTTGAAAGGTCTAGATGCAGAATATTAAAGAAAATAAAATGACAGTGCCTTTTTATATTTTCTAGCTTTTCTTTGTGTTGAGGAATTGCACAGGAAGAAAGGAAGAGATAGAATGAAGGGCACATTTGGATAGTTTATTTCTGTAAAGGAGGATGGGATATTTATGGTAATGGACAAATTGGGAAGGAGGAAGGGGATGGGTTGAGGAAGACCACAATTTTTTTAAGTAAAAAAAGGAAAACCATCAGGTAAGAATGAGTTAAGTTAAAGGATTTAAAAGTGCCCTGAAGATTTGAAATAAGAGTTATTTGACCAAAACAAGTAAAGAATTATTAGGCTACTAGGAGTTCTGTGAGACCACTGTAGGGATCGTATCTAGACACCCCTTTCCCTCCCCCATAATCCTAAATGTCCAGAATTTTTAAAAAAGCAGATTATAGTGTTGGTTGGAATATTTTGGGATGCTGTGACTGAAAAATAGGGATTAAAAGAGATTGCTGATACTGATGAAAGAGCAATTAAGATAACCAGCTGTGGAATTCAGCCTAATTTCGAATGTTAAAGACAAATGGAGGGTCCAATGGACTTGGAGGACCTAATAAAATTCTTTAAAAATATCATAAGTACACTGTAGTTAAAAAACTGGAAAGATATAGGCAGTTTGTATGATGACGTAGATTTGTCTTTGATTTCATAAATTGAGAAATTTAATAAATAAAAGTTCCATTAGGTTGCTGTGAGAGGGCAGCTGAAATGCAGTGCAAGTGAAAGTCACGTGAATTGCCTAAGTCTATAGATAAAAGTCTGGATAGCTAGAAGATCATTTGTACAGACACGAAGGTGCATCAATGATGGCAACACTGTTTACTACAAGATTAAAGATGGAAGCAAATTATTTACCATTGAAGGAAAGGTCCCCTTGAATACAGTTTAAAGTAATGGGAGGGATGGGAATCATTCGATTTGGATCAGGGAGACACAGAGAAGTTTTGCTATGAAATGAGTGAACAGTAGGTAATTTAAGGACTTAAGATAAATTTTGGGTAATGATCAAAGATGATACAGTGTGACAAAATTAACTGGCATAACAGGTCCCCAAATGGATCTGCTATAAAGTTGATTTAATGCAGGCATTAGGTGAGGACCCACACAGTCAGAGGCCTGGCAAAAGCAGCAACAGGTTTAGTTTTCCAAGATTTTGTCTGCAGGGCTAGACATGAACACAAAAGGAATCATGATTCCATCTCATCCCATCAAGGAAATAATACAGCTAAATAATTGTAATTTGTTAACTGTTTCTTTGTATCTCTTAATACATTGACTGCTGGAAAAACACTTTCCATCTGTTCTGTCTTCTCACTTCAGTCCCTTTGTGAGTAAATCAGCTCTAATCATCAATGATAATTATAATACTCTATCATAGAAAAATATTAGAAATAATCAAGGACTAATGCCACTAATTTAAAAGATGCAGAGGTACTGAAAAGTTGCCTTCAGCGATTTTACACTTCCTTTTCAGCATTTTCTAATTAAAATTTTATATTCACATCCATGAATATACTTATTTGAATCCCAATTCAAACAAACAATAGAGGGGTGTGGGGGTAGGGACTAGAAATTTGAACAGTGAATATTTAATGAACTATTAAAAACAAAGTTACCATGAATAACCAATTTAGATTAGCTTTTAAAGTGATTTTTGTTACATTATTTTATTGTACTTTAGAACCTTTGCTTCCATTGTAGACATATACTTTAGCTAAATTTTGGCCTAACAGTAGTCCTATTTAAACACCATTATTTTACTTAGAAATATTAAAGTCCAACCTTAGTTCAAATGTGACTTTTCACTGTTCGGGCACTTCAGTAATGTTCTAGTTTAGAGACTAAATTGCATTGAACATTTATATTATGAGTATGTATTTCCAAAAATTTTTTAAGTCAGTGGAAACAATATTGCTAATTAGATTAAAATGTGAATCCTTTGTGGGCTATTAGTTATCTGTTAGAACTTTTTGGTTTTTTTAGAACACACTTTTCAATTTTACATCTTAGAGTCTTTGTTTTGTTATTTCATTTATCTAGAATGCTTTTGCTTAATTTTTTTTCTAATATTTTTCTAGTTGATTTTATCCCTTGGAATTCCCATAATATTATAGCCTTGAATTAGTTAATTGCTCATTCAACAAGTATTTACTAAGTTCTTTTTTACATGCCAAATACTAACTGGGATGTTGGTATTGAATTGGGAGGCAATAAGATGAGATACAGTTCTTGCTTTGGGGGTACTTACTATATAATATAATAGATATCCTATATTTAAATAATAAAGTTGTATTGCGGTAAGTTGTGGAATAGCTTAACATAGAAGGTTACATTTGAGGTGGACTTGAAGAAAAACTTCCAGGCAAAAAATGAAGAAATGTCTAGACAGAATCAAATGTTCAAAGTTAAGAAGACATGTTATGTTTGGGAACCAGTGAATAATTGATATGGATGAAGCAAAGGACTGGTGGTGGAAAGCAGATCAATAATGAGGAAATTGGGTTTCCCTCTCCCTTCCCAGGTAACACTTAGTCTGTAAAAGTAGAAAACGCCTAATTCTTTCTCCAGCTACTCATTATATTTCGTTTTTGTCACCTTCAGCCCATTTGTATTTATGTACCTTTTATTTCTATTTTTAACCTCCTTTGGGTTTTTTTTGTTGTTGTTGTTGTATTTTGTTTTTTGTTTTTGCGGTGCTGGGGATTAGAACCCAGGGCCTTGTGCTTGTGAGACAGTCACTCTACCAACTGAGCCATATCCCGAGCCCTAACCTCCTTTGGGGTAAGAGCTAATAAAACATTCCTTCTTCCTCATGTTTGATTTTTTCCAAAGTGTTAAATATTAACTTTACTGATAGAGTATTTTCAACATTTGTTGATGTCTAGTTTGAGTTCTTTTCATTTGGTATGATCTTGCTGCTTAAAGTAATTCCTAACACAGGCTTTTTACCTTGACTATCTCATTTAATTCTCAGTGTGACCTTGTGTTGTTAAGGATATTATCTCACTTTTCAATGAGGAAAGTTATTTACTCACCTAACATCCCAAGTCGAAAGGAATAGAACTGGTATTAGAACCCAGTTGATTTTATTCCAAAGCTCCTGGTTTTATGTTTGAAATGCCTTTATCTAGTGAAGAGATAAGGATAAGTCCAGCTTTAAAAGGATAAGGTAAATAGCTATATAGCTATAAAAGTCATTATTTTGGCTAGAACTGCCAAATTAAATAATATGAATACTTGTGATCTTAATGATTAAATGGAAATGAATGCCAGAACACATATTGTAGGAAAATGAGTCCATCTGAGAAAGCATACCTGGGGAATGTTGATTTTTTTTTTTAAATTAAAATTCTAAATATTTGAAACCACAAAATGTGAGCTACTAGAGGTTTCATACATCTTGGAAAATATGAGTTAGAAAAGAGAACCACTTATCCACATGACATGGGAAATATCTGACTACCTAAAATCAAGAGCTTAATGTTTTGGAAAGCATATTTACCTCTGTGATTGGAGATATCAGTGATTTAAAACTTTAGGTACTTTGTCAAAAGTGAAATCTTTCAACATTGTGAGGGGAGTTGAGTAGAAAAGAAAGTTCATGTCAAAGCTGGGGATCCACCTTTAGAAATGTTATAAGATTTGTTTATAATTCCATATTATCTGAATTCTTTTTTATCTTGCCTAATTATGTATGTAATAGTTGGCATACCATAGAGTGTATTTCATATTAGTAGGAATCAGGTGCTCATTTAATTAGGAATTTTAGTTTACTCTACTTTAAATGCTGTTATTTTTATTTTATTTTTTTTTTGTTCTTTTTAGTTATACCTAACATTAGGATTCATTTTGACATTATGATAAATTTATTCTAATTTAGTCCCTGGTACTTCCCCTTGCTATCTCCTCCTCTTTTCCCCTTTTCCCTCCCCTCTACTCTACTGATCTTTTGCTATTTATTTATAGTTCTTTTTTAATTAGTGTCTTGTGGATGTGCATGATGGTGAGATTCACTGTGGTATTTTCATATATGTACGTAGCAAAGTTAGGGTTCTGCAGAAGCAACTTGGGTCTTTGATCATCTCCATGTATTTATATAAATCACTTCTGTTTAGACTCATGAGCATTCACATATAGAAAGTATGCTGAGCCGGGCATGGTGGCACACGCCTATAATCCCAGTGGCTCTGAAGGCTGAGGATCAAAAGTTCAAAACTAGCCTCAGCAAATTAGTGAGTCTCTAAGCAACTTAGCAAGACCCTGTCTCAAAATTTAAAAAAAAAAAAAAGGAGGAGGGAATGTGGCTCAGTGGTTAAAGTGCCTCTCAGTTCAATCCCTGGTATGCAAGAAAGAGAGATGAAGGGAGGGAGAGAGAAAGAGAAGGAGAAAGAAAAAAAAGAAAAGAAAGCTGATATCTGAAATTTGGGTCACTAACAATTTGGAATAGAAATGAAGGAAAAATACCATTTTGTGGTCTGTGTTATAGCATCACCAAGAATTAGTAAAAGTGGCAAACATTTATTTTATAGCCAATATCATTCTTTTGAAATACGTAATAATACCAGACAGTAGGACTTGAACATACTCCTAGTTTTGTGTTGTTAATAGGTTTGTGCATATGTGTATACATAACTTTTTTTAATATTAGGTAACATTGTCTTTAATTTATATAACATTATAAATGTGCTATGTTTAGATGGCTATAAACTGCTTTATTTCATTCTTTAATGATTAAGTTTCTTAAACAGAATGAGGCCAGGTGTGGTGTTGGGTGAGGTGGTTAACATAATGCTGTAATAGTTTATATATACATGCTATGCTTCATTTTCCTGAGTTATTTTGTCTTCCTTGCTTTAAAGTTGGCAGCTTTTTAACTCTATCTAGCACAATGAAAGAATTTTATTTGGCACGTTTGATCGTGCATTTCGCTGTGATAATTATTCACTTGTTTGGTGTCTTCTATTCCTTGAAATACTACCAGCTTGGAGTTGCAATCTGGTATTGTTAGGCTACTTAGGTTTCTAGTATGCTTTCATTTTCTAATTTTCTTGACAGAGCTTTTCTACCTTTAAAATAGAACTTGAGAATAAAATGACTTTCATTATTGTGTGTGTTTGTGTGTGTGTGTGTGTGTGTATGTATGTGTATGGTCCACATTGCTCTATGAAATTTTGCAACTTGAAATGTAATTCATACAGTTTAATAATGAAAAATCAAGATTTTGGAGAGATTAATGTGTGAGTGTTCATAAAAACAGACTAAAATATTCCTAAATTTTCAAAAGAAAGCTATTCTTGTATTTTATTTTTAACCCCCAGCTTTTTATTTGGCAAATTTTTGATGCTTGATGAATGCAGTTTAATTTAATTATAATCTAGTGTGGACTCAGAATTTTATACAACTGCAGATACTAAATCAAAAAAGTATCAAATTTGAATTCACAGCCAGGCGCAGTGGCACATGCCTGTAAGCCCAGTGACTCGGGAGGCTGAGGCAGGAGGATTGTGAGTTCAAAGCCAGCCTCAGCAAGGGCAAAGCACTAAGCAACTCAGTGAGACCCTGTCTCTAAATAAAATACAAAATAGTGCTGGGGATGTTGCTCAGTGGCTAAGTGCCTTTGAGTGCAATCCCCGGTTCAAAAAAAAAATTTGAATTCACATATAACTAACATGAAATTGATTTTATTGGCAGTTTAATACCAGTATTAGTTACATCACTATCACTTTCAAGGATCATTCTACATTAATCAACTGAGAAAACATTTGCACACAGAAATCAAAGATAGGTTGGGCATGGTGGCTGAGGCAGGAGGATTAAGAGTTCAAAGCCAGCCTTGGGAACTTAGAGAGACCCTGTCGCTAAATAAAATACTAAAAAATGTCTGGGGATGTGGCTCCATGGGTTCAATTCCTGGTACCAAACAAAAAGAAAAGAAATATTAAAGACAGGTATAAGTGTTAAATATTGTCAGTCATCACATTGCTTCTTTTTAAAAAAATATTATTTTTTATTGTTGATTTTATTTGTTTATACATGGTACTGAGATTGAACCCAGTACCTCACACATGTGAGGCAAGCGCTCTATGACTGAGCACAACCCCAACCCACCATATTGCTTCTTTATTGCCAAATTCATGAGCATTGTTTTTAACAATTGCTTTTCATGTTGCTTTTAATAATAGAATAACTTATGCTAAAAAGTTGAAAATGCTAAAAAAATATTCTCAATATTGTTTTATGTCAAAAGGTCTGCACCAGTATTCTCTGTGAGGGGTAAAGACCTCACAGAGGTCTTTGAGCAAATGCTCCACAAATGCTCCACAAATTCTTATGTACATGAATGAACCAGAAAGAACATCATTCCCCACCCCCAAATAGTATTTTAGGATGCTTTGCAATGATTCCACTTCACCTAAAGAGAGAGGACCCTATTCACTATCCAATTTTAAATTGGGAGATGGGGTTTGGTATTGGTTTCAGTTTTGTTTTACATTTGTTTGTAGGCATATTACTAGAAACTTCCTTTTTGTGTGTTTTAGATGTTGTATATTTCTTATTTCATATATATGTATGTACATGGTTATATATCTGTCCATACACATATATATACTTGAAGAAAATAAAGAACTAGAGAATAATAAATATGTTCTAATTGTCTAAAATGACTTAGAGTTGATTGAGATTTGTGGTGTTTCTTTTGCATTGAAGTCTTAGATGATGACAGTATTTATTAATATTTTGAACATCCTTTTTTGGTCCACAATAACCATTTATCACAGTAATTACTTAAACATAAAATTGTTCAGTTGCTATCACTAAGAAGATTTCAGTTTCAGATCAGGTAAATATAGGTTGGTAGTGTAATATATCTATGTAAAATGTGTATCATTTAAATAGTTGTTGTAAAAATACTGATTTTTCTGGAATTGTGTTACAGTGAATTGATTGTTCTTTAACAGAATAGTTTTGTACTTCAACATAGAGATATACTGAGTGCTCTGTGCATTTCCTGAACTTTGAGTTGGAGAAAAATAGACCTGTCTTTTGATAAATGATTCAGATTATATCTTCATGCTTTTCTCAACAAATTTGCTAATGGCTTTCAAAAACATTTCTAAAACATTTTTTTTAATTTATAGGAAGAATAAAAATTGAAAAATTACTTAGGTTTTTGTTTGGTTTTACTTTTTGCTTTTTTTTTTCTTGCATTTTAAAAGTGATAAGCCAGGCATGGTAGCACACAAATGTAATTCAGCAACTCAGGAAACTGAGGCAAGTCAGGATCACAAGTTCAAGGCCAGCCTCAGAAGCTTAGTGAGATCCTGTCTCAAAAAGTAAAAGGGCTGGTGATGTGCTCAGTGGTAAAGTGCCTCTGGGTTCAATTCAGTACCAACAACAACAAAAAAAGATAATTAGTTTACATAACACCTATACCCTCATTATTATTCATAATAATATCCTCATTTAAGGAGTATTAGGGTGTTCTTCTTGCTTTGACTGTCTCAAACTTTATAAACAATGTCTGACTCTTAATTTTAGTAAATGGCATGACACACTATATCCATGGAGAGCTTTTTGACAAAAACTTATTTTTCTGAATTTCCTTGGTGTGTGGTTTACTCAGGTGGCTTCAGTTTTCCTTTAGGAAAATAATAATTCAGTATTGGTGCTAAGTACAGAAAAATGTTGTTACTGTGACACATCTTCTGTAGATGATATTCTGTTCCCTTTCTTTGTTGATATTTTTCTTTCTTAAACTTTGTTGCTCAGAATATCTTTAATGCTAGCCAAGGAGTCAGGGATTTGGACGTATTTTCATGGACTTCCAAAGCTTTTTTTCCCCAGGTGAGTTAACTGTAAGGAACAATCATACGTTATTCAGGTATTTCAGCATGTACAACAGATTTTTCATTGTATCTTTGAAGGTTTTGCTTAGAATTAATAAACATTGCTAACAAAAAACTAAAAAGATCTGTATGAAGAGCTACAATTGAGTTTGCCCTCTATTTTCATCAACAGACATATTATTAATGGAAGTGACACTTCCATGTGACTTCAGAGTTGCTATGTTTAGTTTCATGACTAACTTCACCAACAGTTACCTCCAAGTTTAACTTTTACAGAACTTACTTAGCTGGTAGTGCCGAGCGAGACCTTATGGTTTTTCCATTTTTCTGCTGACTAACCTTTCACATTGCCCTTTTGAATATTCATCTGAGAACCAGAAGGGAATAGAAGGGGAAAATTAATATTGACATTCATCAGTTTTATATCTTAGTGCCTGAATCTCACATTTCTGTATTGAATAAAATGTGATTTTAGGATTGCTGGAGAAGGACAGGCACAGTTACATGATTTTATGTCTATTAGTTATTTTTTATGATGTTTGATAGAAAAAAAATGGATTAGCTTTGTTTAATATTTAAGTAGCTTCATTAAGTGTTTGATACAATGTTGACTATTATAATAAATGTTCTCGTATATTGCCTTTCAGTAACTAGTTCACAATTATTATTAGTTATGCCATCATTTATCTCCCCATGTTATCCTGAATGACCAAAGGTTGGAATTACTTTTATAAGTAATTAAATACTCTAAGAATATCAATAAATACCAGAGAAACATTTTTTGCTGAATCTGTTCATGTTTGCTTTTATGTCATCATATAATTTTTAAATGTTTACCAAAAACCTTGTGGATATAGTAGCACTATTTCAAGGTTTATACACTCAAATTGTGTTTTGAGTGTTTTCTTTGTATTAATATAATAGTGTGTAATATAGTAGTGTATTGATATAGTAGTGTATACAAATATACAAGGAGGGCTATATAAAATGCACATTTTAAGCTTATTTTTAGTTGTAAATCTGGTCTGCTTAAAAGAAATTAAAATTCCCATTTCCATTAAATTGGCAGGACGTAACTAAAGAGTATTGGGTAAGTACAGTGAGATAATTACTGTAACATGTAAATTATCCATATACATATTCATATAAGTAAAAATTTATGATTTTTTGTCATCAAAATGAGATTTGCAAAGTATTTAGTGAAGCGTAATAGTAGGTTTAAATTTTTCCCTGACCAACCATCTATTGAACTAAGAAAGTGTACAAGAATTCTTGAGTCTATATATTTTGTAGCCTCAGAATTTTATTTTTAAAGCTCTATGTACATGGACATATATACATATTCACTATTATAAAACTTACTTATAAGGATAGAACTATTCAGTAAAATCTTGTATAATGTTCATTTAAAAATATTTACTATTTGTAACATTAAATATTAATTTTAAGCTAATTTTTGTGTGTCCCATTATGCTTATATTTTACTCCGTTTGACTATAATTCTTAGAGTCCATTTTTCTGTATTTAAAAGTGCAGTTTCAAATGAGTAATAGCAATGGAAGAAATCTCAGTGGGGCATTTTTATTTACATTTAGGAGAGAAAAATAGGAAATATCAAGGTTAAGATTTCTATTTATTATGTTACAGAGAAATGATTCATCACAGCATTCAAATTCAACAGAAAATGTAGAACAAATTTGTTTCTTTAATCTTAGAATTGACTCTTCATAAATATAATTAAAATTTGTTTTATTTACTTAAAATGTAACTTTAATGCTAATCTTTCCAGAAAAATATAATTTTTTTCTATTACAAGCATTAATATATCACTTCATAATAATAATTTAACAACTCTAGAAAGATGTTTCATATATAGTACATTAAGAAAGTGTAAATTAAAAAAAAAGTGTAAATTGCTCAAATTCCATAAACTTATCTAGCAAATATTAAAATGTGGTCTACTATATTTTGTATACATATTTTTTATTGTTATCTCTGCTTACTAGATGTCTCCAGAGTCTCCATATCATTTTCTCAATTTATAATTATTACAAAGTGGGAAGAAATGAATACTTAGATTTTTTTGCCCATATCAAACAACATACAATGTTGTAATAAGAATTCAAAATTATTCAGTGTGGTTTGCATAGTAAATTATTTTGACTTCTCCTTCTTTTAAATATTGCATTGAAAAATACGAGGAATATCAAGAACTCCAATACTGTATTTCTCAAATGTAGTGGGAAAAGCCAAAGATTCAGTTGCTCTCCCATATTTTCTTCTTTTCAAGTTTATTGAAAGATTCTTTAATAGTGGCATTGACTAATACTTCAGTTATCTCTAGATACTCTCTTTCTTAATTGGTGGGATTGTAGGCTTTCTATAAAAGCTATTACGAGGATATCAAAGTGATAATAGATTTCATTTTGTTCACTTTTTTTTTATTCAACTTTTCAGGAACCTAAAACTAACACTGACGACTTTTTCAAAGACATAAACACCTGCTGCCCACAGGAAGCAACAATGCAAGAACAAGATATGCCGTACTTGCGAGGAGGGCCAGGCATGTACAAGGTAGTGAAGACCGGACCTTCAGGTCACAACATCAGAAGCTGCCCTAACCTTAGAGGTATCCCAATTGGAATGTTAGTTCTGGGAAACAAAGTCAAAGCAGTGGGAGAGGTATGGATTCTTGTAGCTTCATGACTTCTAAGATATTCATTTTCAATGTAATATAAACCAAACATCTCTTTTTTCCAAAGGTTTCAATTTCCATTCTGGGTTTTTAAATGTTAATGTTCTTGATTTTACTTGTATTGGAAATACTAACATAATTTTTCTTTGCTTCTTTTCTAATAATTCTTATAATTATCTTATGAAAATAACATTATAATACCTGATTTGTATTGTTTATTTAAATGTGATATTTGCATATATCTTTTCATTATGAAAATGTACTGTACTGTTACGGATTATCAGAACTCATATAATATTTTATGTGAATCAATATGAGAAGCAATATACAATAGGATTCATTTCTTTGTTCCCATTCATAGGTCTCACTGAAGTCCTGAGCAAATAATATTATTCTGTAGTCCACTATGGCATTTGCCTCAGCCAATAAGCTTGAAGATGTAGTGTGTCATGCTATTTCTCAGTATCAGGGTCATTTTCAATTTGTACTGTGGTACTGTCAACCTAAATAATAGCAAGTATGTTGTGTTAGGACATTTTAGTTGTGAAAAGTCACATGTTCTGGGTAACACAATTACTTAGGGATTATCTTTGCACTTTAAAAAATGTTATTTTAACCAAAGGCTTAAATAAACAGTCATTTAAAGAACTTTTTATTGATTTCTGTCTTACCTCAGGCTGTGGTCTTAATTTCAGAAACTGATTTCATGGTAGAAATGTATTGGAACACTAGCTTTTTACTGGTTTTCAGCCTGAGTTACCTGAAAGAATCAAGCCAATCAATCATGCTTTTTGTTATGTACCAGGTAACCAATTCTGAAGGTACATGGGTGCAGCTGGATAAGAACAGCATGGTAGAATTCTGTGAGAGTGATGAAGGAGAGGCATGGTCCTTAGCTAGAGACAGAGGCGGAAACCAGTACCTCCGGCATGAAGATGGCAAGTTGGCTTAAATTTGTGATTGTTTTGATTACCCTTTGAAATACATATGTTTAATGTTTATTGTATTTCTTTGTCTTAAAGAGGCTTTTGGGTGTTTTTTTAAGTAAAAGCCAAACTAGAGGCTTAAAAATCATACAGCTATTAAAATTGTTAAATACATTACTTAATGAATGTCCATGAAAAAGGAAAATTGGAAATATATGAATCTATCCTTATAAATATGTGCTTTTATTTCAATAAGTATGAATTATTATGCCTCATTCTTCTGTGTAAGTCCATGTCTGGACATTTTACCCTTTCTACCTTAAACTAGAAGTGCAGTTTTCAAACCACCAATCACAGTACTTCTCCCAGGCAACTTCATTCAGTTGAATTTATTTCAGTAATGGAGCATTAACTAAATGTGTAAGAGTTTCCTATTTCGCTGTTAGACTTCCAACTTTCACTTTTATTTATTCAACAGTGATCTCAGTAAGATTTTCCTTTTTGTCCCTCTGCTTTTTCTCCTGGTGGCAAAAATTAATTCTTCACAGTTCAGATAGTGTGTTTACCCATAGGAAGCTTTTCTTACAGCGTTAAAAATTCCCTCTGTGTTTTGAACACCTGTATTTACTACTAGAACAGAATTGATGATGTCATAATGAAGTTAATTTTTATTTCCTCATTCCCAGATTGTGAGTCCTTTGTGGATAGATGCCTAAACAGTTTTGACACTAACTAGTTGCTTAAAAAGTTTCATCGATGCAGGTTGAATTTTAAAAATAATAGTTACCATATTAAAATAAATATATAAGAAAAACATCCCAAATTCATCAAATAAGGTTAGGTAAATAAGAATACATGTTTGTTTGTTTGTTTTTTTGTTTTGTATTTTTTTTTGGTGCTGGGGATTGAATCCAGGGCCTTGTGCATGCGAGGCACGTACTCTACCAACTGAGCTATATTCCTATCCCCAAGAATACATGTTCTTTATCCACAACTTAAGATGCTTATAATGCTCATTATCCAAGAGGTAATATAGCCATAAATATAAATAGATTCAAAAAAGTTTTGACATTTGCATATATTATCTCCCTTTTTCCATACAACTAATCTTTGAGGTAGGTCACAAAATCTTCAATTTATAGGTAGGTAAAGTAAAACTCACAGAACTCACTGACTTTCCTGTGATTATACAGCTGGTTACAACCAGATGTAAGCCTTCACCCAGAATCACTGTTCATATTTTAAGTTCTGCATTCATTATACCACACATTGAACATCATTTAAAACCTAATTCCTTCTCTTATTTTTTACCAAATAAACATTTTTTAGTCAAAGATGATGTGGTTGTAAAATAATGTTCTGAGATAGTAGAACTATTCATCACTTAATATAGAAAAAAATGTGCCGGGCACAGTCGTGCACACCTATAATCCCAGTGGCTTGGGAGGCTGGGGCATAAGGATCACAAGTTCAAAGCCAGCCTTAGCAATTTAGTGAGGTCCTAAGCAACTTAGAGACCCTGTCTCAAAATAAAAAATAAAAGAGGGCTGAGGATGTGGCTCAGTGGCTAAGCACCTCTGGATTCAATCCCCCACCAAAAAACAGAAAAGAAAAGAGAAAAAGAGGGGCTGGGGTTGTGGCTCAGTGGTGGAGCATTTGCTTAGAATGTGTGGGAGACTGGGTTCAATTCTCAGCACTCCATACTTACAAATAAAGAAAAGAACCATTGACAGTTAAAAAAATATATTAAAAAAATTAAAAGAAAATGACTCTGGTATAAATCAAACTTTTATAAAATAATCTAATTTGCTATATACCTACCATATATCACTTTGTTTTTATTACAAGTTTATAATTTTTTAAACAATTATCAGGAATATTCAGATATAAATGAAAATATCTGAAGTGAAGTTAGCTTCCTAAAAGATTAGTTAAATAATAAAAGAATGGCTTAGATAACTCTCAAAGGACCTTTCTAATTTAATAATGTCTTAACTGGTAGTGTGGCATAATGTTTTAGAGTGGACTCTGAATCTGGTTCTACCAGGGTACTGATTGTAGCTCAGCAACTTTTTAGTTCTGTGACCGTGGTTAAGTCAACCCCGTATCTCTGTATCTTAGTGTTCTCATTTACAGAATAACCTCCTAAGTCATGACCTCATTAACTTGATATGAAGACTAAATAATAAAATAATACATAAAAGTAGGAGATGGTATGCTTAGAATTTAAAATGTAAAATGCCCTTCATGCTAAGGAACAAGTTTAACATGGGAAATTGGTTCTCATAAACTTAAAGGGTAGAAGATTCTCCTAAGATAGAATACTTTTTAAATTCAGTATCATTTCTGGTGAGATACACATTGGACCCTAACAGAAATTTTTCCGTGTTATCAGTTAATTATCCTTTACTCTTTCGGTATGTATCTAAATGGATAAATATATGCACTTGTACTTGGTTATAATGTAAAGTCTTATTATTTTAGTACAAAACATGGGGTGATAAGGAAAGAAGTGATATGATGTTAGCAACTTCAAACATTACTAGAATTAGTTGATGTGGTATCCAGATAGTCTACTTGTTGATATTAATATGTACATGGGTTTTAAAGAGAAAGGAGAGGATTGGACACCATGCTTATTTTTATGAAGAAATGAGAGTAAAATAAAAGCATTCCTCATTCTTTATTAACCTTTAATATCAAAGCTTGTAAGCAAACATATTGCTGTGATAATAAACAGGCTTCACTGTGGGTGCTGGACCATTACACTTAGTTACACTAAACTAAGGTTTAGAGGTAGAGAAAAGTACCGTTTTTTCCAATTAGATTACTGTTTCTGGGTGTTTTCAGGAAACACACACACACACACACACACACACACACAAAAGAAAATAAGAAAGAAAAGCATTTCACTGCTGAAATGTTATCCTGAAGAATATTGCAAACAAAATAAATCTTTTTCTCCCTGTTATCTTTTGTTTCACAGATTTTATTTTGCCATTCTTTAACTGATACCAATATGGATTTTTTAACATATTAGTTATTCAGCACCTTATAGCACACTTGATTATTCATAGGACATGGACTTAACTATTTTGTAGATTCCATTTTGTCATTTGTAAACTAAAAATAAAATTTGCCATTTCCTTCTTAAATAAAGAATTCTAACACATTTGTTGACTTCAGGATGTTATAGTAGACTAATTATATAGCCTTCTTCATCCTCCTTTCACTTAGGAGGATTATTATTAATTCATGTATAATAAGTAAAAATAACTTAAAACAAATTATAATTTTCACATTCATGATTTAAAATATTTTTGTTGCTGGATTCTTAGATATTTTGAAGACTTTTTTAAGTACTCATATAGCTTACTTTCTAGTTCATAAGGTATCCACCTTTGTTTTGTGAAATGCCTTTGTATAAATTCTTGAAAATTATAAAACTTAACTGCAGAAATACTAGTATACATTCAATGATGTTTCCCACCACAGTGAAAGTAAATTGTCTCCTAAAGAGCATGCATCTCATTTCTACATTTTACTGTGTATTTGATAAATGAAAGCAAATACTTAACTATGTATTTTACCAGTATTGGGCTGACCCGATAGAAATTTAGACTTATCAAACCTAAATGTGAAGTTATTTTTAAATTTAATCTTCATAAAATCTTTCTTATAATTTTCTCTCTTTGTTATATGAATAGGGAATTGCACATAAGAAACTAATGTTATAGCTATGGCTTTTATCGTAGAACAAGTTCTTCTGGATCAAAATTCTCAAACTCCTCCTCCAAGCCCTTTCTCAGTGCAAGCTTTTAATAAAGGGGCAAGTTGCAGTGCCCAGGGATTTGATTATGGACTTGGAAATAATAAAGGTAGGCGTCTAAAAGTGAGTCCTCTATTGAATCTAATTTCAAAGGTTTTCTTTTTTTTTTTTTTTTTGGTTACTTCTTACCCATTTATTTTATCTTGTGCACCCACAAATCTTTATTAAATTAGAATTTACTCTTAGGAGTCTAACACTCAAAATTTTTACAAAGGTAAATACTTTTTCATAGTATTATATTTATAAATTTTAAGTTTAAGGAAGTTCTTGCTTATTTATTTGTTTCAAAGGCACATGTTTTGAGTTTATAAACTAAAGATTATTTGTCACCACGTCTAGTAAAATAACTTTTGCCATGCACCTATTATTGAGTAATTATAATGAACAACAAAAAACTTTCTTAAATGATAAATTTAAAATCAGAATATTACTTTTAAGTAATAATACATGAGCCTTATTAGATACGTATGGTTTCGAATGTTTGATGTGATTATCTTATTAATTTAAAAATATGTGAAATATAATGATTGAGTTTGGTGTGCAAAATAAAAACCAGAAAGTTACAAAATGAAAAACAATAATCCTAAACCATTTGAATGTAAAATATATATAACTGTTTTGGGTGCATTAATTGAAGAGACCAGTATCATAGTTTAAATAATAATTTTGGAATAATTTTATACCTGAAATTTATCCAAAATTACTTTCAAATTTGGTAAATTCAGGCATACTCTAGTTTTTTCCTGTGTACCTGCTCCTGATGCCTTCAAAATCTACCATATTCTCAGCCGGTAACATACATTTGGGAGGTGGGTAAAAGAGAAATAATTTTACTTTTAAAGTTTATTTAAAGTAATTTGCAGAACTTGATTTCAAGAAATCAAATACAGTGTGATCATACCTGATTCACAAAGCAATTGAAAAAATGAAATAAGAAATACAACATTATATCAAGGTGTAAGAGATAATTAATTTAAAATAAAACAACTTTCTACTGGGTATCATAATTATTGTAAGAAAACTTAGCCACGAGATTTTTTTTTGACTCTTGTTTCAGTCTGTCCAGTAGGCTTGGATACTATCTGCTTGCTCACTTTCAGTAGCTCTGCTTTCTGTTAACTTATGCCAGATCTTCATACTTAAGTAGGGTAAATGGTTGGTGGTGTTTTCTTCATGTGCCTTTCTCTCTACTATTAATAACTCTTAAATTAAAATTTTTGTGTTTACTTATTGTTACTATGCTTCTATAATTGTTTTAAAGCCAAATTTAATTCATATTTATGCTTTGAGCCTTTCAAATTTCTCAATCCATACATGTATAATTTGTCAAAGTACGTTCTGCTGTCATGTATAATAAGAACAAATTTTTTAAAAGTTTATCCTTTGAAAAAATAATGTCTCAGTCATTATACTATGGCTATCATGATAGATAAATCAGTCTTCAAATTATAATTCATTTGTCAGTCTTCAAAATATAATTTATTAAAACATCATAGCAATTTTTAAAAGACACGTGTTTCTGAGAATCTTTGTTATTAAATAGAAATTAAAATATTTCTTTTTAAAAATGATTTTGTGAATATTGTTCAAAAATGGCATGCATTTAATAGGGTTTTTAAATATTCAAATAGAACAAAGAAACATTAATTGATGAATTATTTATTATCTTTAACAGAACCTCTCATTTTTTTTAGCTATTTGTACTGTCCACGATCAAGGAATTGTTTGCAGTGGTTTTCTTAATATTTTACAAAATTCTTTGTAATCTACAAAATCCTTCCTATAAAACAGCATTTATTTATTAAAAAATAAAGATGTGTAGCTTATGTACACAGTTCTTTCCATAAATCTGTTACTTGTTGCTGCTTCAGTTGAAATTTTCATTTATGAAACATTTATATTTGGAAAATGACTGAAAATATAATTTTCCTGGTCACATCAACTAATCTAAATATGGGGCTTTTCTCCTCTTCTTCATCATCTAAACTACGTAACATACTTCTCACAAATAAGGTTATTTAATTATATTATTTTCTTATTTCATGTCTTTGAATATATTTTCTATTAACATCCTTTGTATTTAGTTATAAGGAAAAATGTCAGAATTCACATTTGATGTATTATTCAAATTAGGTAGTTCATATTCATTTTTGTCTTATAGAACTTACAGATTTTTTATACTATCTATTCAAGCAAAAAGTTCTTGCTTTAAAAAATAGAATTTGAAGTATTGACTTTATAGTTGTTATATTGCTAACTTAATAACATACTTTGTCCCTTCCATCCTACGTTTAAAAAAAAAGACTCCTCATATTATGCTTATTTTTGGTATGAAATATACTACAGATGAGGCAGGTTGGTATTAGTCATTGTTGGATACCATGGAAAAGACATCACTTACAGTACTTAGATCTTTTATGAATATATAATATCAAGACAACTAATCATAGATTCATAGATTCTTTATTCTCCCATAAATTGTGGAAAATATTACATGTGAATTTAAATGGATTTCTTTTTGTAAGAGGGTTGCTATATAGGATTTGGTGGAATGCTTCTATTAAGAGCTAGCATACAAAATTTGATCCCTAATTTAAGGAGAATTATCACCAACTTCCGCACCTTTTTCAATTGGCATAGTTTTATTTAGTGTGTGGTTTATCTACATGTCATAAAGCACCATTTGCTTTGCCATTTTGGAAGTTAATGAATAACAAGTTGTAGTTTTGACTGTTTTGCCCCCTGCAGGTGACCAACTGAGTGCCATATTGAATTCCATTCAGTCACGGCCCAATCTCCCAGCTCCTTCCATCTTTGATCAAGCTGCAAAACCTCCCTCTTCCCTAGTCCACAGTCCATTTGTGTTCGGACAGCCCCTTTCCTTCCAGCAGCCTCAGCTTCAGAGTAAGTCTATCAGCCTTACTTGCCTCATCAAGCATTTCTGAAGCTTTGTTCTGAGTTGTTTATCAGTTAAATCAGTTATCAACTCACCTGAGTTATATAATGAGGATGTTATCCCCTCCATATTTTTGAAGTATTGAAGCTGTTCTAAGATGTTCTGCAGCTGAGACATTTGTTTTTAATCACAGTCTTAATGAAGTGTAGTTATTAACACATGACTATTACACCTTCTATTCTAATCTGATATAAGTAAATACATACTATAAAACATGTTAAGAAAAACATTTTTTATTTCAAGTTTTTTTTTAACATGCATGACTATGTTAAGCATCAGTTATAAGGTTAACTTATATTCCTTTACATTAAATTTTTATTACTTTGAGATATGCTCAAAAAGATTAAACCTATTTCACTACACTGCTGAGTGGAAGAATGTACTTGTTTAGGTCTGTTTGTTTCTTTTAAGTAAATTTGATTGGTGTCTATGAAATATATAGTAATTTAGGTTCCCAAATTTTCTCAAATTGTCATTTCTTTTCTTCCTTTGTGTTTTGTTGTTGTTGTTGTTGTTCCTCTCACATTATATACTGATTATTTGATTCCAGTTCTACCATCTAGGACTGCTCTGCCACTTTATCCATGATGGTAACTCAAATTGATTTGGAAAATAGACCCAAACAAACTACATTTAACTGAAGACTCTTTTCTCTTAATTACCTCCTGAGCCTTTCACACACCCATCTCAAAATTCTTTGCAGTATGACAATAATATGCTCGTTTAGGCATCAGTTCTCATGCTGGCTATATAATCACACTAACTGAATGAGATAGCTTTTGAAAGTCTCAGTTTAGACACCATTGTTTGGATCCAAATGCATGACCTCTTTATTTTGATTAAAGTACATTCACTCTTAGGTCTAAGTTATTTTTCTATAAAAAGAGTGTAGTAACCATTTTTAGTTAGTTGAGAAAAAGGTGGCTGATTTTGTTTTTAAAACTGAGTATTACCTAATTAGCAATAATGCTATTTGTTATTATATTATTTACCCAAAGTAAAGAGATTATAAGAGTATAAACTTTTTGGGTTTGCCTTGTACATTAGGCATGATTAATTAATGTAGTTAGTTTGAACATATAAGTGATATCAACTTCTAGCTTATTACCATGTCTGTTCATGTATAACATTTACTTGAATGTCTCTTAAAAGAAAATATCAAGGAAACAGACTAGTGTCACCTGTGAAATTGGGGTATTTTCCTGTGATAAGCATTATTTCGAGTGAAAAAGTTTGAAGACTTAGCTTATTAATTTTATGGAACAATAGCCTGTTTACATTTTAGATGTACCTAGGTCGCAGAAGTATTAAAGTAAGGAGAGGGGAAAAAAAGAAAAACATTACTGTCAGGTTTAAAATTCATATTAGAAAATTCATATTCATTCATAGTCAGATTTAGTTTTAAAACAGAAATTGCCCTGATAATGATGTCATATCAGCAGCAGACTAAAGAACTAAGGTATTAGGACCCCTTTGTTCCACCTAAAGGATTATTTCAGGTCTTGACAAAAACAGTGTAATTACTATTTTTATTTAATTAAATTTAATTGATAAAATATTTTAGAACAAAATGTAAAGATCATAGTAAAATTAGATTTCTTTAGACAACAATTTTCTGAGTGACATTGTGTCAATATCATTTTATGTATGTAGTGTTACAAGTGTTACTAGTACCACCAGGTCCTTTATCACCATCTAGTAGCAAATTTGAAATCATGGCCTGGAAAAGTCTTAATTACCAGTGTTTTGACTCATCACTTTTCTGTACTCAAACAGTGGGAGGTATTCAGACCTTTTTCACAATCTTTTTCTCTCAGCAAAATATCACTGAAGTTTAACTTCCAAATTACAGATAGCAGAAGTCTTAAGCTATTTATCATAACTAAAAAAGAATAGAATCAGAACAATAGTTTTAATATTTTGAAAATATTATAGAGTTGTTTTTCACATCATATTAGGAAAGGTTATTGGGGCTGGGTACTCACGGTTAGATTCCCTGAATGAAACATTCTTTTTGGAATTTCATTGCTGTGCATCCTGCCAGCATTTCACCCTGGCTATAGAGGAAGTTCTATGTCATACTGAACTATGCCATAATAATTAGTAAAGTGAAGGTCATTTTGTCTTATATTTTGTGATACTAAAGTAAAACATTATATGTATATGACTGTATTTACTAAATTTTGCTTATAGTACTAGTCACTGCTATATACTTTACACACTATATTTAAGCATTTTAACACATCCTCATTTGAGATCATATCTGTTCTCTCCATTTTATAGGTGAAGACAAAGGATTAGAGAGGATAAATGATTTTCCCTAGAAATATACATAGTAAAATGGTAGTGCCAGAAATTGGGGCCAATTCTTTTAACCATAAAGGCCATGTTTTAAATATTCTGCCTTGCCTAGGTAAATAGTCTAAAATCTGTTCTTTAATATGCATATCTTAATATTGTTTGTTTAGTGCTAACATCTTAGAGTATAAGCTTTGTTCCAATTCATAATTTTTCTTCTTTTTATAGTTAAAAAGGAAAAAATATTTCCTCAGTATTACAGCTCAGTTCCCAATTAACTAGAAAAATTCTACAGAGAAGCACATATTAAATATTTCTATGAGCATTATTATCAGTTACCTTTTGGGTTTTTATCCCTGAAGCGTTTTTTTTTTTAAACTAGTCTTTGGAATTTAAAATAATCTGGCACATTAATTTGATAATTTTTAAATTAGCAGAATTATTACAAATTATTTTAGCTGTTATTGTAATAAGACAATTAAAAGAATAAAAATTATAAATTTTCTTGTCTTAACTATGTTACACGTGTCTTTATAAGGGCTTGAGAAAGAGGTGGGTACATACAGAATTTCTCTTTATTACCCTATTTTTTATTTCAAAATAAGTTATGTAATTTTTGTAATTGCTGAGCACTTTGGCAATAAGATTTTGGTAGACTGAGGTGGGAAATAATACCTGTGACTGCTCTTTTTTTTTTTAAGAATATTACATTCCCAAAATAATATTTATCTTAAAGAGAATACATTTCACATTTTCATTGTCTTTTCTCATTTTTTAAAAACTTTTCTTGTTATGTCACTGCTGTGAGTGTGTTCCACTTTATGGGTATTCATGGAGCCTTTATTGACAACAGATAACTAAGGTTATCACTTCTTCAATTCAAGATTAATCTCTTATAATAGAAACTTCAGCACTTCAAAGAAGAGAAAGAGTATTTCTTTCTCTTAGTAATTAAATTATCAGTAACTGAGTAAGTAAAAACAATATACAGTAATGATATGATAACCTCATAATTCTGGATTTATACTGATTTAATTCTAATCAATATCCGCCAACTGAAAAATTATACTTCAGATGACCATGCTTAATCTATTATTTTATTGTTTTCTACATGCTTTCCAAGAGGCTAAACAGTTTGCTTTCATTGTTTTTTTAAAAAAGAAAATTGGTGAATACAACGTAAGACAATTTTACAATTATTCCCTGAGATTTTTAAACAGATGAATATAACATATGCTAAGGCATGTAGTTCTTTTTCAAACCCAGCTATTGTAGTTATAAGTTACCTTCCAAAAAGATTTTTTCTATCATACTTACATGTCATAGTCTTAAAGGGGACCAAAAAAACTGTTAAGCTGGGTTCGTGGCGCACACCTGTAATCCCAGTGGCTCAGGAGGCTGAGGCAGGAGGATCATGAGTTCAAAGCCAGCCTCATCAAGAGTGAGGCACTGAGTTGGGGATATAGCTCAGTTGGTAGAATGCCTGCCTTGCAAGCACAAGGCCCTGGGTTCAAGCCCCAGCACCACAAAATAAGTAA
>JAJEJO010005814.1:1029082-1076896 GCA_020662805.1 Glaucomys volans
TCATTAATGAGTTCCAGAAGTTTTCTGGTGGAATTCTTAGGATCTTCTAGATAGAGAATCATGTCATCAGCAAATAGGGATAATTTGATCTCTTCTTTTCCTATTCGTACTGAATGGATATTTATTTACATTTGAGAATTACTAACATTCTAAAGCACTAATTGATTCACTTATCTTGTAGAAATATGTCATGGAAAGATTTTCAGCTCAAGTTTTACCTCCAGCTACTCATTAGTTTTAAAATTACCTGACCCATTTGAGCCCTTTTTATCTTACCCATAAAATAAGGTACCCAATAAACATTACCTGCTGATATTACACTTACTACTTTTCATGCTCCAAGATGAACTAGAAAATGTCACAGAGAGATGGCAAGCTATTCTCCATTGTGGAATGAGGTACAGGTAGGAATTTAAAAAGGAATAAGTGAGGTTTTCTAGCTATCTTTTGGTCTATTTTTACAGCATAACTTGATTATTTAGAGATTAATTCTTAGTATAAATAGGCTATATTCTGATAGTCAAAAGAATGTCAGCATGAAAGTCAGGTTTTTGGTAACAATTAGATCATTTTTGTCCTAGATTATAATCATTACCCAGTATCTCATTCCTTGTGTTTTTTTGCCTGCGGTGAAGGTGTGCGTGGAATTCTTGACTTAGAAAGGAGGTCTGTATTATAGTCCTGTCTAGTTTGCTCTAGCTCTGCTTCCAATCAGTGTGTGATAATAACCAACTGAGATCTTTTTCTGTTCTTAAAGAAAAAATTGTATGATGATTTTCAACAAAGATTTTAGGAAATCAGGTCAACTTTTGTTCAAATATTCAAATTCAATGTTGTTGTTTTACACTTGAACTTACAGCATCTGTTACAATGACTAATGTATTTATTTTAGTTTTGGCTCTAACATCTCTAACACCCTTAAAAATTCTTATCATTTTAGTCCTGGGCCTGAATTTATATTCACTCAGCAGAGCCATCTTCCCTAGGGTATGAAAACCTTGACCCAGGTTATTTTGCTTCTTAATCAGCAGTTTCTTAACAAGTATTTATTACACATCACCCACATGGCAGGCACTGTTCTAAGCAGTGGCTGTCCAAAGAAGCCAATTTGGGAGAGTTTGGCAGAGAACTCATGGTGACTTTACCATAGTAGTAGCCAAGGAGATGATAGCCAATCATGGAATGTTGGATTTATTTTGAAGAGGAACCACCAAAATTTGCTTACCATGAATAAGCATTGAGAAGAAGGAAATAGTAAAGGGTGAATTTAAGTTTTTTGCTTAGGCATTTGGTAGAATGTTTTTTCTACTTACTGTGAAGGCTGTGAGAGAGCCAGGTTTTGTAGGGGAGTAACAGGGCTTAATTTTGGACATCATTACTGGTAAGCTATTCTACATAACAAACCCCAGAACTTATGGTTGAACTGAGCACTATTTATTTGGCTCACAATTCTTTAGGTTGGCAGATTAAGCTGAGCTCAACTGGATAGTTCTGCTCTTGGTGCTGAATTTCTGTATGCATCTGTAGTCAACAATAGGACAGCTTGGTATCTTTGTTTTGGGAAGATGACTGGCCATTGATAAAGAGGTGTTTGAGCCAAATGTCCTGTGATTCAGCAGACTACTCTGGGTTTGTTGTAGAATTCTGGGAAAACAGAATTATGTTTTCTGAGAAAAGAGAAATATGTGCAATCTTTTCAGGCTTAGCATTGAAACTGACACATCACATCTGTCATTTCTGTTGATTTAAAGCAAGATACATGGCCAACCTGTGTTCATGGGTATAGAAATAAATTCTTAGACTTCATGTTTGGTTGTAATTTCTGCAAAAAAGCATGGATACAGGGATAAGCATAGCAAGTCTATTTCAGATGTGTTTGAGGTTACTAATAAATCCTTTGGAGATATCAAGTAGAGATTTTTGTATTACTCCGAAGTTCAGAGAAAATGTCTGAGTAGGACATACAAGTTGGTAGCCCACTGACTTAGAATTATTTGAGAGTTAACTTATGTACAGGTAACAGTTAAAGCTATCTTGGTGAATGAAAGCAGCTGCAAAGGAGATAGAAGTAGGAAAGAAAAGAGGCCTAAAGACCAGGCCCTGGAACATTCCAATTTTTAGAGGAGAAATTGGCTATAGAGACTAATAAGAGGCTTTATTGTGTAGTGACAATATCTTACACTCGAGAGCATGGGCCAGATTATGTTTTGTGTACCATACTTAGTGGTTTAGACTTTATTCTGTAAGTATACTGAATGAGTGGAGGGAGCAGATAAAGAAAATAGATTAGTTTTGTAGGGTATTAAAGAGAGTGATGCAATAGATTTTGTATTTGTAAAAGTTAACTAAAAATAGTCAGATATAGTGGCACATGCATACAGTCCTACCTTACTTGGGAAGCTGAGGTAGGAGAATCAGAAGTTTGAGGTTAGCTTGGCAACTTAGTGAGGCCCTGTCTCAAAACTTTTTAAATAATTTATAAAGGGCTAGGGATATAGTTAAGTCATAGAGGGCTTGCCAAATATGGATAAGGCTCTAGGTTCAATCCCAAGGTTCCCCTTCCCCCCATACACTCAAGATAACTGAAAATATTATGAAAAAGACCTGGGGAAAAAGGAGAATGTTGGTGGTAGGGAGTCCAGAGAGAAACTGAGTAGAGTTAATTGAGGAAGAAGGAATAAGTGTAGAAGTATTTAGGCAATAAAGTACACAGGACATACTAATCACAGTTGTGGAGTCAGTCTAGAATGACATCCACTTTTCTGCTTTGTTTTGGAAGATAATATGCTTATTTAATACCAGAAATACAGAATCAAAGCAGGTGTTGATGAAAAATGAGTTGTTAGTTAACTTAGCTCCAGTTGACAGTTACATAATTTGAAATTACAAATTTTATTTAGCATTCTCATAACTAAAAATGACACTGTGGTAAGAAACAATTTGAAAATACACCATTAACTATACGTATTTATCAGAAATGAATCATTAATGCATTCTCATGATTTTGCACCTAATTGAATTTAGAAGGATTTGATGTGCTGTATCTCCCGGTTTGTTATTCTCTGAAACTTCTACACTATAGTATATCTTATTACTTAGGCTTAACAAAACTAAATATCTTTTAGTTCAGATTTCTCATTCTAATTAGATTGTCTTTCCTCCCCTTCTATTCATTTAAGAAATGAGTCTCAGCAGCCATCATGTGACATGATGATAAAATAAATTTCTAATGTTCAAGAGGCCTAAGAAGTCCTCCAGTTCTCATTTTGGAGATGACAGAAATTCTGGTCACTTGTTTAAAGTACAATTAAGTGGAAAATCTAAAAATTGAAATGAGAGTCTGCTAACTCACTCCACTGTTACTGTTTTCTTTTTTCTGTTTGTTTGTTTCTATGACATTTCATTTAACCTTACATAGATTGTAAAAATTGGGAAATACAGGAGGTCAGTTATTTCAAACTTATACTTGCAATCTGCAAAGTAATGCAATATCATGAGACTATTCTAATTATACTTCTTAGTGTTGGTTAGAGACTAAAAAAACAAAAATCTCTCTCCACACAAAAAAATAATAATAATTAAAGAAGGAATAGAAGAGAGGTCCTCTATTATATCTGTAGTTTGAAAGATAGTAATAGAACGAATGGAAGGGAGACCCTCTACTTTATCTGTAGTTTACATTTATCCCAATTTTGAGGCAGTAAGCTGGTATATATCTACCTTTTGTAATTTCTCCAAATACTGCTTTAAAAGATTCTTAAACTAAAGAATTTAGTTTAGCTGTCTTCCTAGTAAGCATAGTGTTCTTCTCAGGCAGGACATGGTTCTGATTAATGTTGATTACATGTGACTAAAGTGTCTGATTTCTCTGATGTATAGTTACTATTTTTTCCCTTGTAGAAAGCAGGATTTTTGTTTCTGAGAATGTCTTTAGCTCTTTCGTGTCTGAAGATGTTTCTTGAAGAGCAATACCTGTCGTGTCTTGTCTTTCTTTCTTTCTTTTTTTCTTTTTCCACCCACACTCCTGCCCTGGTACTGGGGATTGTACCTAGAGGTGCTTAACCACTGAGTCATATCTCCACTCCTTTTTATTTTTTATTTTGAGACATAGTCTCTCTAACTTGCTTAGGCTTTGCTAAATTGCTGAGGCTGTCTTAGCCTCCTGAGCTGGTGGGATTATAGGTCTCCACCACTGTACCCTGGAAATACCTGTCTTTTCTTGAAGTGTTTTGAAGTTATTCTTTCTAAGGTATAGAATAAATTCCTGTCAAATTATACTCAGAAATTTTCTGTCTCACTTTTCATAAAAGGAAATGAATGCTTTTTATCCTTTTGTAATTATTTTAGTATACTAATGTGTATGTAAATAAGCTTTAATTCCACTGGGGGATGTAGCTTAGTAATGGAGCCTACTCCTAGCATGTGCAAGACCCTGGATTCAATTCCCAGCAGTCAGTCAGTCAATGAGATGAATAAACTTTCTCCTCTCCCATTCACATAATTCCACATTTATGTAGTGACAGTGAACCTAAAGCTGTCCATTAGACAGCTTCCATTGCTAAGAGTATATAATCATCACTGTCATCTTATTTTAAATCCTCTGAAACACTGATAGAAATGGGTATAATAATTATACTTAAGTACACCTTTTTCTTTTCTTTTTTTGTAGTACTGGGGATCAAACCTAGATCTTGCACATGCTAAACAAGTACTCAACCACTAAGTTATACCCCTCCCCAATTATACCTATTTTTTAATCTGCATGTTGTTTGGTTACTTGCATCTTTTAGTCAGATTGAAGGTATTATTTATATATTGTCTTTATAAGGGCAAAGAAACTAGTTTTTTGTGCTTTTTAAAGAGATAATTTTCCAACAAATAATTTCTAGGAAATCTGAGCTATAGATTAAACCTAACAGTTTACTGCCTGGTATAGAAACTTATGCTGTCACTAAATATTTAACATTTTTGAGCATCCTTCTTTTTAAACAAATCTATGAAAACAATGCAAAAGGTGTCAGGTGCAAAAGAATTCTTATGCTGTTTAAGTCTTTTGTACTGTATAGTCTGCAGCTGTCACTGAATGCATTAGTTAGGACAGTGATAGATTTCTTTCAAGAAACAAACTGGAAAGATGGCAGCTTTTGAATGGAATTCAAGCTACCAGTGTCAGAACAGTCTCCTATCTTGGTTGCTAATATCTATGAAGTCGAGGTTTAACAGGAATATACAGGAACAGTGAACCTTGAGAATACCATCCTCATTAGAACCATCCATAAAAAGAAATGTGAGAAATTACAAGGGCACTTGTAAAATAAGATGTCAGAGGTTTAAGAACAAATTAATGGAAAATGGTATTGAATTATTTTCAATATGTTACAAAGCTGGATTCATAGGTATGATTCAGTGAGTGAAAAGAAACATTTTTTTGAAGGGAACATCTGAAAAAGATTACTATTGAAGACTAAAGAAATCGAACTGACTAGAAATAGTACTTGTTCTATACATTTAATTTTTATAAAATCTGTTTTTGTTTAAATATAATTTGATAGTTACACTAGTTAACATTTTTAAAAATTATATTTTTTAATTTAATAAAGGGAAGTAATTCATAAGAGATACATCAATATTGATGCACAAAAGAAGTTCATTGACTTTTAAAAAACCATTTGATGGGGACTAAATTATCACACTTCATAAAAACCTCCCATTCTGTAGATGGTATAACCAATTATTTAATCCATCTTCATAAAATTAATTCTTTTTGGAGCATCATTTAGTTCATGAAGAGAATAACACTAAAATATATTTTTAATCAGGATTTTTCTCTCATGTCCATTTTAAGTCAGTGTTGATTAACATAAAATTTCCCCTTATAAATAACATGAGTTTTTCATGCATCATTAACTCTTTGCTTTCTTTGTTTTGGATCCCAAGTATTAAGTTCCCTGGGTGATTTCATTTTCTAGTTACAAATAAGGTTGAGTTCACTCTCAATTGTACTTTAAAAGTTATTATATAGGTATTAAGGGTAATAAAGCAGTGTACATTTTTCTTTAAATAAGGAAAGTATTCTCATTTTAACATTAAGTTTCAAGTCAACACATTTGGACATGTTATTGATCAAAATTCATTAATTTTATCTTTGTTTTCAGTTTCAATTTTTATATAAACTTTGAAAAATTTAGCAGAATATAAACTATTAGTAATAAGTTTATAGTTGCTTACCATTTAAAAATGCTTTGTTTTGCCTGTGTTCTCTGCTAAATTTTTTTTCCATTGAATCTGTGCTGCTTCTTTGCCAATGTTTTCCACTGTAGAATCTCCATCCCGCAACCTTGCTTCTCGTGAGCGCATTTACAAAAATTTTGGTGTAGCTGGGCCTGCCTCTGCTCTCTCATCTCTGTCTCACAAACTCAAGGGTGGGTATACGTGCATCCATGGATGGGTCATTCTTATTGAATGAAAGAAGTATCAATAAAGAAGTTTTTGTTCACCTCATTTCCATCCCATTCCATTTTTTTTAAATTAAGGTTTATCATTTTACTTAAAATTTTGTGTTTGAGATAATTTATGATGTTTCTGTTCAATATTATAGCTTATCCTAATTGCTATGCATGTTTTATTATCTGTGGGTTAAATAGTATTCTTGTTTACTTTTAAACCTTTATGAGATCTTAAAAGATGCAATAGGTATATAGAAAGAAATGTCTAATTGGAGGAATTTTAACAGTCATTATCCAATGATATATGTATAAGGCATAAAACACATGATTATACAAACATAGGTACTTTATGTGACAGTTTAAATCCCAGGGCCTTGTGCTTGCAAGGCAAGCACTTTACCAACTGACCTATATCCCCAGCCCAGGAGATACATTTTGATAAGTTTAAAGTTTTTTATTTTAACTTAGTTATCAGGGTGGTTGCACGCACCTTCCCCCCACATATACATAAATCTACCTGTCCTGTCTGACATGACTCTTACTTAAAATAGTTTCTTAGTTTTAATATTTTCAGTTTGGAAATGTTCAAACTACTGACATTTAACTAAATTTCAGAAAATTTTAAAATATGCTTTTGGTGCTTTAAAAAACTTACAGAAGCCGGGTATGGTAGCACACACGTGTAATTCCAGCCACTCAGGAAGCTGAGGCAGAAAGATCACAAATTCAAAGCCAGCTTGGGCAACTTAGTGAGACTCTGTCTCAAAATAACAAATAGGCCTGAGGTGTAGCTCTGTGGTAGAGAGGACCCTAGGACCACAAAATAAATTAATTAATCAAAAAAATTACTATAGATGCCTACTCAAGTGTTTTCCTTAACGTTTAATTAAAGTTTAAAAATTTCATATTTTAAGATAATTTTTTAAGAAGCAGTTTTGCCTCAGTGGCTAACACATTGTATAAGTTGTTCAAAAAATTGCTAATTTCCTTTTTTCTTAAAAATGGCTAAAGCAGTTTTGTGTTTATCTTTTGCATAGTAAATAGGTTTATATTACCTGATCTGTATAGTATTATATTGTAGTAGCATATACTATCATGGAATCTGATATGTACTATATATTAGGTTACAGTATATTATGGGATATAATGTATGATATATAACCTGATTATGATTTGGGCATGAAAAAAATCATAGAGGTCACTTAGTGAATAAATAATTAACATTTAAAATGTAAAGTTACTTTTAATTTGAATGCACTAAATTTCTATTCTGTTATGTATTTCTTTTCAGAATTTCTTTGAGGTTGGTTAGAAAAATTTTTCCTATTATCATAATCTTGCCTATTATAAATGTAGTCATTAGATTAAGTGATGAAGTATTATGTATGGTCTAAAGATTTAAGTATCTATATTTTTTGATATTTTGGGGCAGCCACAACATGACAACTTTTAGTAATATTTCTAATGCTATAAAACTTTTGAAAACCACATAAAGATTATAAACAAAAATTAGCTTTTGGGCTTGCCTTACTTAATAAACTTAGCATTTTCTTTTTAAAAGATATATGAAGTATATATTGAAAACATGGTTTTAGAAGGATTTAGCTATGATTTGAAAAAATACATCTCAGGAAGAAATACTTCTACCATTATGCTCCGGAACTTCAACAGATATTTAGCTGTCATCACTTATAGATCTTGAGAATATTCACCCAATTACTGGAGGAATAGAAATTAGGTACACTTACTGCTAACGTACAACCTATGGTGTTCCTAAATATTTGACAGGTTCATTGTTTGGCCAACAGCTGTTTACTTTATGATGAAATAACCACCACTGTTAATGCACCTATCCCTAGAATTAAAAGTAACTAACATAGGTGTTATTCACCATTCCTTGTAATAACTATATAGTCAGCTATTAGCACACAACTTAAACGGGAAGTAGATCATTTTAGTCAGAAATGCTTCCCATTAAGTTAGAAATCCTAAAGTAAGTTGTCCTTTTTAATAAATTAGAAAACTTTCAGTTCACAGATTGAATTTTTGGAGAAAGGGGTACCAAATATAAAATACTTATACTGTCTGACTAGATTCATCATTATATATGGTCAGCTTCTACAATAAATGTGATGATAAAGATTATTTTAAAAGTTTCTAGCTCCTAGATTAATAAAAAAAATTAATAGTCCAAATATCACATTGTCACATACTCAAAACTGGCCAGAACTATGCTGACTTTTAATTCTATCAAATATAATTTATTTGCTTATAAAATTTGCTCTGGACAATAAAATCTTCTAACAGTAGCTTCTTAACTACTTTTGAATAGTTTAAGAGTACTTATGTATCAAAATCACATCTGTTTATCTGTATTCTCCCAAGACAACAGGATCAATATTTGGAAATCTTTTTGTGTGTGTGTGACTTTTTTCCACCAATTCCCCCTCAAATTTAACCTAATTTCTTATAACAGTGTTTATCAAAAGACCACATAAGTCTGGGTATGTGGCACAGTGTTAGAGCATTTGCTTAACATGTCTGAGGCGCCCTGGGTTTGATCCTGTGCACCACAAAAAAGAAGAAAGTACATATATTGATAAAGAAAATTGGGCTGGGGATATAGCTCAGTTGATAGAGTGCTTGGTGCTTGCCTTGCAAGCTCAAGGCCCTGGGTTCAATCCCCAGCACCGCGGGGGGGCGGGGGGAAAGATAAAGAAAATTCATGATAGAGTAATAAAGCATTGCAAGAAACTGAAGAACATTATGTTCAGAATAGTTATTTATTTATTCAAAGAATAAATAAATGCCATTGAATAATTATGCTAAACATTGACATGTAGCAATGGAAATAAATATTCAGTTCATCAGTGTGCTCTGCACAAACTATTTGCCACACCCTATTATTTTTCTGTGGGATTATTCACTTGCAAGTCATCTAATGCTTAACATAGCAATGACTGTTATCACCTCTGCCTGATGACCTTGGGAGCTATTATTATAAAAAATAGATTCTTAGGGAATGAACATTTGGGAATAGAAGAAAAATTAGGAAAATAGTATTTTATTGCTAATTCATCAAATATTTATTGAGCATCTACCGTATTTCAGGACCCATTCTTGACATCATTGAAAAGTAACACAAAAATACTTGCTCTAAGGACTGTATGTATGACTGTATATGATTCTGTAGCACTACTCTCCAGACATATAGATAACTAGAGTGTGATTCTAACCCCCCATACACATACACACAAGCAAACAAAAACTTCTTCCTGTGTTATACAAATTTGTTCACATCCCTTTCAATAAAAGTGAAAGAAACCTGTGGTTATAACCAGTTAATAAATTAATTTCAATTTCCATGGAGTCCTCTTCTAAAAACATAAGTAATTCTAGCAAGTTTTGCAGTTTTTCAGTTTTTCATACCACTTGAATCACTGAAGTCTGATTGTTTTTCTCCTAGCAACTAATTAATATTACATGAACTAAGACTAGGAGTTTTCATTGTAAGGGGGAAGGTAAATGTTAAAAGTTGTACCACTTAGGACAAAGATTGCCTGTTTAATGCCTCAAAAGAAAGCATAAAATTAGCAGAAAGGAAAGACACTGTGTGAAGACAGGATGCCAGAAACAGATGGTTTCCATGTAAAATTATCTAGTGTTTTGCCTTAGAGAAGAGAGATAATTTTTCTTTTTATTTTCTTGCTCTGTCGTTCTCCAGACGCCTTGTGTCAAGAGCCCACAGTTCAGACATTACTACTTATTCCGAGGATACTACCATTACTTCTGTTTCCAAAGTCAATAGACTCTTCAGTTTTAATCAGCTAATAAGCTTATTGAATTTTTGGAATACAGCCTGTTTTTAAATAAAAGACTGCCTGAATTGCATGCAACCAAATAATAGGTTTAGGATATTCCTGTGTTAATTATAAATTATTCTAATGCAATCATAAAAATAAGGTGTCTCCTAAGCTGCTCTTTATTAGTCTAATTGTATTTATTTTGTACTAGAAAGAAATAAATGCATAAATTCAGCTTCCTAACTCAGTAAGACCTGTACCATTACATTAAGGATGTAATGTTTTACTCCACTAGAAACTTAGCTTGATTATTTCATATTGAAAACATGTATTTTCATAATTTCTTATTTAAAAAAATAGATTTTTGTTCTTCTTGTCCCTCACTGAAATTAAAATATATTAGGTGGTGCTAGAGCTGAGGTTCTGATGTCACTAACAATTCATACTGATATTTAAATAATATCTTTCAGTCTATTTGCATCTGTGAAAGTTTTTAATGGTAATAGTTGTATAATGATACAATAGAAATTTTATGAGAAGTAGTTCCCCTTTTTCCTTTATTCTTAAATATATATGGCAGAAAATATAAATTTTATAGCTTCGTTTATTATTGTAGTGTTTAATGGCCAAATTATCAGTGAGTTCCAATTTATTAACAAGTTTCACTATGAAATGGACCATACAGGTGACCGAGGAAATATCTCGACATCTTCTAGACCAGTCTCAACATCAGGAAAATCAGAACTGCCTTCTAAACACAGCAGATCACTGAAACCTGATGGACGCATGAGCCGGACTACTGCTGATCAAAAGAAGCCAAGGGGTACAGAAGGTTTATCTGCTAGTGAATCCCTTATGTTAAAGTCCGATGCTGCAAAGTTGAGGTCCGATTCCCATAGTAGGTCATTGTCTCCCAACCATAACACTTTGCAGACACTAAAGTCTGATGGGAGGATGTCTTCCAGCTTCAGAGCTGAATCTCCAGGACCAGGTTCTCGGTCATCATCTCCTAAGCCAAAGACTCTCCCAGCCAACAGATCTAGCCCATCTGGTGCTAGTTCTCCACGCTCCTCCTCACCACAAGATAAAAATCTACCTCAAAAAAGCACTGCTCCTGTTAAGACAAAACTTGATCCTCCTCGGGAACGTTCCAAATCAGACTCTTACACACTTGATCCAGACACCCTCCGCAAGAAGAAAATGCCCCTAACAGAGCCATTAAGGGGGCGATCTACATCACCAAAACCAAAATCAGTACCAAAGGATTCTAAAGAGTCCCCAGGATCTGAAAATAGAGCTCCCTCTCCCCATGTAGTGCAAGAAAACCTCCACAGTGAGGTAGTTGAAGTCTGTACTTCAAGTACTTTAAAAACAAATAGTCTAACAGATAGCACCTGTGACGAAAGTGAATTTAAGAGTGTGGACGAGGGTTCAAATAAAGTTCATTTCAGCATAGGAAAAGCACCACTGAAAGATGAACAGGAAATGAGAGCATCCCCCAAAATAAGTCGAAAATGTGCTAGTAGACACACTAGGCCCAAAAAAGAAAAATCTGGTTTTCTTTTCAAAGGAGATGGATCCAAACCTTTAGAGCCAGCCAAGCAAGCCATGTCTCCATCTGTGGCTGAGTGTGCCAGAGCAGTCTTCGCCTCTTTCCTGTGGCATGAAGGCATAGTACATGATGCAATGGCTTGTTCTTCTTTCCTGAAATTTAATCCTGAACTTTCCAAAGAACATGCTCCTATTAGGAGTAGTTTGAACAGCCAACAACCCACAGAGGAAAAAGAAACCAAGTTAAAAAATAGACACTCACTGGAAATATCATCTGCACTGAATATGTTTAATATTGCACCTCATGGACCAGATATATCTAAGATGGGAAGCATCAACAAAAATAAGGTTTTGTCTATGCTTAAGGAACCACCTCTGCATGAAAAATGCGAGGATGGGAAAACTGAAGCCACTTTTGAAATTTCTGTGCATCACACAGTGAAGTCTAAATCTCCTCTTCCCTTAACTTTACAACACTTAGTTGCTTTTTGGGAAGATATCTCTTTGGCTACTATCAAAGCTGCTTCCCAGAATATGATTTTTCCAAGTCCTGGTTCCTGTGCAGTCCTTAAAAAGAAAGAGTGTGAGAAAGAAAATAAGAAGGCCAAAAAGGAGAAAAAGAAAAAAGAAAAGACAGAAGTTAGACCTAGGGGCAATTTGTTTGGTGAGATGGCCCAACTGGCAGTAGGAGGACCAGAGAAAGATACCATCTGCGAGCTCTGTGGAGAATCACATCCATACCCAGTGACCTATCACATGAGACAAGCTCATCCAGGTAAATGACATTATTGAATATGTGTATAAATACTTTATTTTTTAATGAACTAGTCACGTCTAACTGAGCTGTTTTATGAATTATGTCAAAGTGTGTGGCAACATTTGCCCAGAATTTATAGTATCTGATAGTGTCATTTTCAAATAATATTAGGTTTTGTGAAAAATGGGTAGAGAAATTCTAATTACTCTTAGTAGTTAGTGATCAGGCAATTAAATATTTCTTCATTTCAATGTCGTATACTTTAAAATATTATTTTCTAAATATTTATTGTATTACCCAACGGATGTCATTAAGGAATCACAAGGATGTGTCCAAACACATAGCAAAGATCCCAGAATTAGATGTCCTTTGATTTTGGTATTTTCCTGTTCAAAATTGCAAGCTAAATGGATTCTACTGATTTCTTTGGGCTTTTCCTGTTAAAATGATATCAGTTGTTTTTATCAGAAAACTGCACTTTAGGTAAATGTAAGAATTTCTCTAGCATTAATTAATATTTCACAATTCACCTAAAAGAAATAGGATTAGTTTTCTCTTTCTTAATATTATACCCCAAATATTTTATAAATATGATTCCTGAAAATATATCATTCTTACAGAATATTTTATACTTGTTTTGTCTATTTTTATTGACATTCTTAAGTAAATCTAAAGGTTCCCAGATTCTGTATTTCTTTTAATCTACTCACCTAGAAATAGATCATCTAACATTTGGCTCTCATTTAATTGACTATTTTAGGTCAAGCATGCTATTTTTCTGGTACAGTTAATAGCCTGAAAAATATATCAGCTTCTTACTTCATTATTTTGCTTACTTTGAGAGGATAAATTTGTCATTAACATATAATAAGGGTCAAACTATTAAAGATCCTTGTAATGTTGATTATTTTTGTTATTGTTTCAAGGTTGTGGCCGGTATGCTGGTGGACAAGGTTATAATAGCATTGGGCATTTTTGTGGAGGATGGGCTGGTAACTGTGGTGATGGTGGCATAGGAGGAAGCACTTGGTATCTGGTTTGTGATCGCTGTAGAGAAAAATACCTCCGTGAAAAACAGGCTGCTGCAAGGGAGAAGGTATATTTTAGTCCATTGTGGGTAACAACTATTAATGATATGGATACACCTTATAAGAATCTCTTTATAATCATATTACTAAATCAGTTACATATGGTTGATAATAAAGGTCCAATTTATCAGCTTTTTATAACAAATAATATGCAAATTTAGTATTTGTAGTAGGTCAGCTATTTTTAATTTAAAAGATAAATTATGTCTTGTGATAATACAAGGTAACTAACCTGTGGTACATATACCTCATTGACTCATAGGAGTCATGAAAATCAAGATCATTCCTGCTAATGGCATACTAAACCACAGAATTTTGTTGAATGCCCCCCCCACACATTATTGTTTTTTTTTAAACTATATTTAGATTTAACTAGTCAGATTTTAAATTTCCCCAATGATAGAAAGGATATACAGTTTGTGTACAATCTAAAATTATTTCAGTCAGTTCAGGAGAAGCATATAGTGAGTGCTACTTTGGTAATCATTATTATTAGTTCCAAGTAGTTTTAGAAGTGTTTAATAATTTTTGTAAGAAACTCAAAATACGTAGTCCAACAAATTAAAAATTTTAGTATAAGTAGGCAAAAAAAATTGACTTCAGTTTCTTCTTTGCTAGGTCAAACAATCTAGGAGAAAGCCAATGCAAGTCAAGACCCCTCGTGCCTTGCCCACTATGGAAGCTCACCAGGTCATCAAAGCCAACGCCCTCTTCCTCCTGTCCCTGAGCAGTGCTGCAGAACCAAGCATTCTATGTTATCATCCTGCAAAACCATTCCAGTCACAGCTGCCTAGTGTGAAAGAGGGCATTTCTGAGGATCTTCCTGTGAAAATGCCTTGTCTTTACCTTCAGACCTTAGCTAGGTAATAAGATTTGTGTGCATGTGGGGTTTTTTACTACCTTTTGAATAACAGCTACTGTTGATTAACTAATATCAAAGGTAGTTCAATATTTCCTCTGAATACCCACATGATATAAGGTATTGTGCAAAGTAAAGAATCCTCTAGGAATTTATTTTCTAAGTTGCCTTTACTGGGATCTGAGTCTCCTTGACTGGCCTGTGATTGGTAGGTACACATTTTGTGGTAATAGGGATTTCATGGAAATACTTCGTCAATTTGTCATTACTATTGATATGTAATATGTCTCAGTAAGATAATAGCTATATAGGCTGACTTCAGTCTGTTAATAATGGGAAATGTTAAAGTAGAAAGAAACTAAATGAATATTTAGTCCAAAGACACTGAAATGAATATAATAAAATCCTGACTTCCAGAATGTTCACCCTCCAGCAGGAAGATGAACATGTCATGAGAACATTTACAGTGTCATGTGAGGAGACTCTGTTAGAGCATAAAAGGAGGACAAGTGTTGAATCTTCCCAAAGAAATCAGGACAGGCTTGCCACAGGATCTGACCCTTTAGTACAGTCTTAAAGAATAAATAGAAATCCATCAGGTGATTGGAGGACAGTGATTTCTGGTAGAGTATCCCAAGTGAATAAAGACACAAATGAAATCACTACATATTTGAGGAGTCACAGGATTGTTAAAGGATTGGCTGCTGGGAAAAATAGTGAAATGCTACTTGAAAGGGTAACCCAGGTAATGTGGAACTCTGTACCTCATGCTAACGTTGGATTTGATTCTGTAGGCAGAAGAACCAGTGGAAGAATTTTAAAATGGAAATATATGAAGGATTTGCAATTAAAAAGTCACTCGTGAAATGTGAAAACAAATATAGAAATTGGAAAAAAGGGCATAAACAAAAATGGAGAGACTTATTAATAGTGTATTGTTTGGACTTGGTGTGCAGCCTGTATTGTCATGCATTATACACTGATACTGATTTGAAAGTCTTTCATATTTCAAAGTCAGATCTCCTTCATCAGCTGAAAGATGAAAATTTCTAGATATTGCCTATGAGCTTGGCTTGGCAACCAATAAAGAATGAATCAATTTTTAATATGTAACAAATTCTAATATAGCATAATTTTATAGATTTTATATTTTTAGTTCTCTGGAGATTGGACATACCCTAACCCATGGAACATTTCACATACCTAATATTTTTCAAATTTGACTCATATTATGTTTCTGCTCCCCAAAGCTACTACATGTATTTCCAATAGTCCATGCAAGAAATGATATGAACCTGCACTATGGCATTGATGATAGGGAATGAGAAGAGAGAATGGTTGTGAGGGGAAACCTAGCACCATAGGCCTTAGTGACTACTGATGACGGAGGGCTAAGCCTGTTAGGACACAGAGACATTCTAACCTAAGCACCTGGGTGGTTGATGGAATCATTCACCAAATACTAAAAGATGGAAATGTTTGTTTGTTTGTTTGTTTCTTTTTTTGGTGGTGGTGTTGGGAATTGAACCCAGGGCATTGTGTTTGCGAGGCAGGCACTCTACCAACTGAGCTATATTCCCAGCCCAGAAGTGTTCTTAAAAGAAAAGAAAATGAGTTCAATTTTGGATTTGAAGTGTTTGTTTTACCTGGAATTCTATCTATATGTAAAATTATCAGATTTTTATTACCTTCTGCCTACATCTGTGATTCTTTTAATACTTCATCTTTAATCGTAGATTTACATATGCTGCTTTGCCTTTTACAAAGGAGATTTAAAATGAAGAGACTCTGTACTGCCATCATACTCTTAAGTTCTTGGGTTTGATTTAATACAGGCATCATCATGAAAATTTTGTGGGCTATCAAGATGACAACCTATTCCAGGATGAAATGAGATATCTGCGTTCAACATCTGTACCTGCCCCTTATATATCAGTAACTCCTGATGCAAGTCCTAATGTATTTGAAGAGCCAGAGAGCAATATGAAGTCTATGCCCCCAAGGTATTTTAGTTCTCGCCTCTCTATTGAATCACCAGTGTTTGGTGGAAGGAAGACTTTAAACTAGAAAAGAAAGTTCTAGAAGTTCTTTAATACAACCTTCTGTTTCAGGAGGGACAGTGAGTCACTGTGGAGCAGTAGGAAAAGAATGCATGTATGAATAAAGTAAGGTCCTTGATAGGCAGACTAGCTGGAGAGAAAAGATCAACTAATGATGTAGTAAAAAATTTTATGGTATTTTATCATTTAGTGCTGTACTTAGGCAAAGTAGGAAAAGGTTACTTTGAGGCAGTACTCAGTCACTTCATAGGACAAGTGGCACTGAAAATAAATCTTAAAATTTCTTGGATTATTGCTTTCAATGCCTCCTTGCTTAGGTATCATAGTGTCAAAGCAAAGCGCTTCTTGAAAACTAAATAGAAGCATGTAAATATAGTACTCAAGGAAATCAAGTACCATTGAAACTATTTTAGAAGAGGAACAACATGATAAAAATGCAGAAATAGTCTCACAGCATCAATTGAGAAGCAGATAAATTTAATCACTTCAACTAGGTGTATGGAATTGGATTATGTTGACAGTAGTTATGGAAAAAGGAATAAGGAGATATTTTGTAGGAAAACAATGAATGTGAATTGACTAACTGGATAATTAGAAAGATAAAATTAAGACAACATCAGGATTTCAGTTATGTATAGCTGGACATATCACTGGAAAGGAAAATATTTGCTACAGAAAGAGAGAACATGCTAAATAAGATATGCCATTGTGTTAATACTATATAGTTGTAATAAGCTGAAATAATAGTCACTTTAATAACCATGATCGAACTTATATGCCCAAATGAGTATTTTTCATTAAAAGTACTTGCAACTTTTGCCCTCATCTGTGTGGATTACTCCTTAGTTTTCTTGGAGCTGCTCTTGATATTTTCTCCAAAGAGCATAGTGCAGGCTTTTATATCTTTAAAGGAGATAACACCTTTTAAAAAGAGTAAAGAACCAGTTTGAGACAGTCTGGTAAGTGTGATTCATTGAATTATTACTAGTCTTTCAGTTCAAGTAGCATGAACTTCTAGGTAAAAATACTGACATGAAACTTTATCAAGAATTTTCCAGCCCATGTATCCCAAAATTTTTTAAATTAAAAATAAATCAAGAAAAAAAAATTACCAGCTCCAATTACACAAGTTGCCATAAATTTCTAAATGTGTTGGCCATTGATAAGTAATGGAAGATATTAAGAAGCCAATTACCTTCCCATTTAGAGAAAAGTGGATTAAGGAGATGAATGGAAATTCTAGGAAACTGTGAAGTTAGAATCTTCCAGTGTAGAATCCCCTAGTATCATCTCTAGAATCACAACAAAAATTAGAAATCTTCTAGGGAGTTTTGTTTACCCCAAAGCAGATAGATAATCTAAGATAACAGGGGATGCTATCACAGAATAATTCCTAATACAGAATATTAAAGCCTCAAGTTATCGTTAGGAGGGAATAAAAACAGGTGTGAAGTATGGTGGGAAAGGAAGTGGAGGGAAATCCACACATACTTTATCCAAAGAAAGAGAAGAACTAAGTAAGAACTGCCCATTTTAAGCATTAGCGAAATGAAAATAAGTAGTTTGTCATTCAGAAGTCTGGTAATAAACTTCTATTCAGTAAAAGAAGAAAATTATTGTAAGTACTCTGAGGCAATGAAAACCTTGATAATGACATAAGTGTAATAAAATGTAAGCTCAGATGTGAAATTGAAATGAAAAGGAGAATGAGGTAAAAAGATATATTGCAGAGCTAAGAGAACAGACCAAAGATCAAATTAAAGTTATAAAACTAAGAAATTAATTAGAAATGTTTATAACAGCAAAGTGAGTTTTCAGTGGAATGATTTGAGATAATCACAATGAGTAAAGAAAAAGGACAAATTATAACAATTGGAGTGAAAATAACAGGTTCAAACAGGATAATTCAGTGTGAAAATAACTGATATCTTTGAAGTAGAAAACCCAATACAATAGAATGTTTATCTAAAGCTTTTATATAAAAAAGAAAGTTCTTTAAAAAGTACTGAATTAGGGTTAGGAAAATTTTAATACTTGTTACTATAAGAAATAAGTTACTGAGACTCCAGTGGGGTTGGAAAAAAAGGAGTTTTCCAAGTATCTGAGCAAGGAAAAATAAATCATTTTGCAAAAGGAAAGTTAAACTGAAAGCAGACTTTTGTATCATAACTTTGAACGAAAGGGTGTTTCTAAAGTTCCATATTGTATTTTTTTTAAAAAAGCACTATTCACAGAATCCGTAATTAGTTATGAATCAATCAAATGAGTTTGATGTTAATGAAAAGCATGTTTTAAAGACTATACAATGTGTAATAAAAATAAGATGGCACCAGAGCACATAAATGTAATGTTCACAACTCCTAAAGCACAGAAACTATGACCCCAGTATTTTATATCCAGCTGTGTTGAAACATTATCAGACATATAGTAACTTGGGAAATGTAGCACCTTTGAACTATTCTTGAAAATATATCTTGACAACTTTCAAGCTATTATTAAAGTTGATGAACAGAAAATCCATTAAATTGGTGGTTCTCAACTGGGGGTTATTTTTGCCTCCCAGCTACCATCTGACAATGTTTAGAAACATTTTTGTTGCCACAACTGAGCTAGTTCAACTAGTGAGTAGAAGCCAGTGTGGCTAAACAACATAGTCCTTAGAACATGGAATTACCTGACTAAGTATAGTAGGTTTGTATTATTGATGTCTAGCTTTACTTCTTCCTTAAGGTTTTGTTTTGGTGTTTAAATTTTTTCACAAGCATTATCATTTTTATAAGAACAAGTCATCTTTTTAAAATTGAGTAATGACTCTTTTTAAGTTGATAAACTGCCTCTGAAAGCAGGTTAATAAATCCAAATGTAAAATGAAGTATGTTAATATATCCCACACAGTCATTTTGGAACAAAATAGCCAGACTGCCATCTGGGCACATTTATCCAAGATGGTTATGTGCAGCATTTATACTCTATTTAAAACAAGAATGTATGTCAGCTCAGAGAGATGGTGAATGAATAAAACAACCAGGAAGTTAGCCATTTCTTAGAAAATATATAAACTTGATGGGAGAGGTGGTCTATGCCTATAATCCCAGTGTTTCTGGAAGCTGAGGCAAGAGGATTCCAAATTTATGGTCAGTCTCAGCAACTTAACAAGGCCCTATCTCAAAATAAAAACATAAAAAGGGCTAGGGATGTGACTCAGAGGTTAAGTGCACCGAAAAAAAAAAAAAAAGAAAGAAAAAGAAAAAGGAAAGGAAAGAAAGAAAATATAAAAGCTAACTGAGGGATATAGGATTTCACATCTGGCTTAAAAGATGGAAATAAAACAACTCCAGAACTGAAGGATGAGCAAAAATGTCCCAATTCAAAGTGAGGTGATGGGGGGGAAAAAAAAGCACATGAAAGAATAGCTTGTAGATTTATGCTTGAAAAATCAGAAAGGGAAAGTAGTTTTCTTTTTCAAAAGAAATCTCCAGTAAAGGAAATTATATAGTCCTCTTAATAAAGTTTTAAGTATTTTAATGTTACTATAATAAATGCCAAAGCTATCAGTTATTTAAACCTAAATGGAAATCATTTAGTTCTTACCAAAAATCAGTGTTACTTCTCATTACACTATGTTATAGCCATGCTCTAAAATGGGCTTTGAGTAGTACTTCCCAAGAGTGAGAAACCTAATAGAACACTCAAATACCAAAATAAAGATGAACCATTTTTATTTTATTAGGATTCTACATGAACATAACCATTTTCTTTCCATTCAGTGCACTTATGATTATGTCTGACTTATGACTATGTCTGCTTGTTTTCCCAGAGTATCTTGTCATATAAATTCCACCCCAGTGCTTTTGATTATGAAAGGAATTAGGATATTTGGTACCTTTTTTTCTTTTTCATTTAAAATGCAAAGTTATTTTAGAAAATTGAAAACTTTAAAGTGCAGTTCTGAGATCAAATATTACTGTATTTCAAAAGATCAAATTATGATTTAAAGAGAAATCTTGTGTTTTGTTTCTTCACACAAAATTTAGGTTCAAATATTTGACTACACTATTGTAAAAAAAAGTATAGTTACACTTCACTTTTTATCCTAAGTTATTACCTGTGCTCTTAATATATCTGCAGTTTGGAAACCAGTCCCATAACTGACACTGATCTAGCAAAGAGAACTGTCTTCCAAAGATCATACTCAGTTGTTGCTTCTGAATATGATAAACAACACTCCATTTTGCCTGCACGAGTTAAAGCCATCCCTAGAAGAAGAGTTAACAGTGGAGACACTGGTAGGTATAAAGATAAAAGGAAATTGAGCAATTCAACTACCAAAAGTAAAAAATAAAATTATTTTCTTTGCAGATAATTTTAAAAATATAATATATAAAGGGAGCAAATTGATTAATTTCTAATTTGGGATAGACAATCCTTCTATGTGACCTGACCGTAACTCTGCCCCTCTCAGTTTTGCTTCTCAGTTGGAACAAACATCCAAAGATCATTCAGTGATTATTCAATAATAAATTGACCTTTACAGTCTTTCTTGTAAAATATCTAAGCCAACTATTATTGCTACCATTATCTCCTCTACCAAGCTTCAGTAAACCAGCAGTTCCTGTAGCTTACAATTCACAGCTATCTCCCCATAGAAACTTAGAGCTCTTAAAATTACCATTACTCTGAGAAGATTAAAAAAGAAAAATGAAAAAAAAACAAGAATCTTGGAGATACTAAAAAAAGTTATGTATCTGGACCAATTGCTGTCAGCAGCAACCTCAAATTAGGGCTGCTAAAAAATACTGAAATCCAAGAAAAAAGGATATTATGGTAATAATTTATCAGATAAACCATTTATAAAAATGAAGGTTTGAAATTAAAATAATAGGCAGATAATTGTGTATCTTACTATTGAAGATCTTCAAGAAAAATATTTTTTGAATCCCTCAATGATTTATAGATTTGTTAACAAATATTTTGGAGCTTCTATTGAGATACCTTTGTTATAAAACAGTCTTTTAGAAAATTGTAGAGATGATATGTAGATTCCATTAAGGCTAAATCACTTAGCTTTTAGAGTGTGTTAGAGAGCATGCACTTTGGATTCAGCCCTGGTTTCAAAACCCATCTCTACATTTAAATAGCTGTATAACTGTAGGAAAGTATGATATTTAATCTTTCTGAGCCTCAGTTTCTTTTTCAGTGGAATTATAATATTTATGATTTATATCATGTGCTTTATAAATACTGTAAAGTAAATAAGCCAGATATTATTTTCAGTATTAAATATATTAATCAGATGCACCACCTATGAAAATAATTTTTTTTTTTTTTTTAACAGAAGTTGGTTCTTCCCTCTTGAGGCATCCATCACCTGAGCTTTCCCGGTTAATCTCAGCCCATAGCTCTCTTTCCAAAGGAGAACGAAATTTCCAGTGGCCAGTTTTAGCTTTTGTTATACAGCATCATGATCTAGAAGGTCTTGAAATAGCAATGAAACAGGCGTTAAGGAAATCTGCTTGTCGAGTTTTTGCTATGGAGGTATGAATACATTAATGAAGTTAGTGATTCACAGATCAAACAAATCACATGATGATTCTGTATTTAATGGTTTCCTTTTTTTAAACCAAGTCAATTGCATCAAATTAAAAGCCATTTGAAAAACCTAATGAAAATATCAAGTGTTCACATCAAAACTAAACTCTATAAGTTTATGGATACAAATTAATTTAGAATTCTATATTTGAATACTCTAGAGAACTTTATTTCTGTATTACTTTATTATTTGAATCCTGAGACTATCTTTTTTAAGAAGCTTTGTATTCAAAATATCATTTCACTAGGATCAAATGACTGAACTATCATACAAAAAGGATGATAAGTAGGACTTTTGAGTTATAATTTTAGCAATAACTGCTTACCCAGATCTCCATTTTCTGGAATGATAAGATTACCATATATTGCAGGCCTGAATATAGTAAATCTTTCTTCTTTATCGTAAGTGTAATGAATAACTTGATACTTATTGATGAGAGTAATATGAATATATTTAAGTAAAATGGTAGCTTGTGTAGAACTTGAGAAATATTCGATTTTAATCCTAAACACAAATGGAAAAGATGTGCTTGAGTAAATTAACATTAAGAAGTATTTCATATGTGCACCACCATAGAAATGAAAGTTGATTTGTGTACAGTGAATCAAAGTGCAGTATTTAAAAAAAAGTACTTCGGGGAGAAAATGAAGTATTTCATATGTATTTTCTCTATTATATTTTTTAAACTAAGATCAAAATTATTGACTATTTCAAGTTAAGTATGCTTTTAGTGAAACCAAGATCAGATTTTCTGTCATCTGACCTTTAAGCATGTAGTCCATGAAGGTACTTCATTTTTGAGTAAGGGAAGTCCTACATTTTATAACTCAATACATTTTCTTTTTGTCGTGGACTCATTTGATCATTTTTTCAGGCATTCAATTGGCTTCTGTGTAATGTTATCCAAACAACTTCTCTCCATGATATTCTGTGGCATTTTGTGGCTTCACTGACTCCTGCTCCAGTAGAACCAGAGGAAGAAGAAGATGAAGAAAATAAAACAAATAAAGAAAATGCAGAACAAGTGAGATTTTGTTTTTATTTTCCATATTTTTATAGAAACCGAATAGAACACTTTACAATAGTTTCATATTTGTATACAAGTATTCTCAGATTATCTAACCTGAAAAAGTGTATAACATTTCAATGCTATGGGCAAAATACTAAGAATACTTAGTGAAAATTTTCTTTTTGACAAAGATACTGACAGTCATATCTGATTGCTCATTGAACACCACTATCATAAAAAAAAATAAAATAAAATAAAGCAATCAAGTGGAAAATGCATACTGTTATGGTACAACATCTGATAGGTAAAAAGAACAACACTATTGCATAGAGGATCAATAGCTAGGAAGACATTTATGTTCTCAGTCATAGGGGTGAGTGTGATGAACTTTGCTGACATGCAAATTGAAACCCCAGAAAGGCCATGCCAGAGGAAGATGGACCACATCATTGCATGAAGGGCAGTGCCTGAAGTCAAGGACACAACTAAAATAATCCCAGTCCAACCAAGTTGAATGCTAGCCCTTGGCAGAATATAGATGACCTACTATCTCCCTGAAAGAACAAAATACAACCGTTTTTAGAAAGAAAAAACAAACCAGAACTTTTATGATGTATAATCAATAGACTTTCCTTAAAGGAGGCAAAAAGTGACCATCTTTTACTTAGCTCATTGACATAGTTCAAAAAGTTTGAGGAGCTCACGTTGGCAATAAAATGGAGAGACAAGCACACTTTGTGGTGGAGTAACAACCTCTTAGAGAATGCTTTGACAAAAATCTAGAAAAAATTGACATTAAAACTGATGCACTGGGTCAGGAGTTGTGTCTCAGTGGCAGAGTGCTTGCCTAGCATGTGAGAGGCACTGGGTTCAGTTCTCAGCACCACATAAAAATTAAATAGATACTGTGTCCATCTATAACTAAAAATATTTTTAAAAAGAGATGTAGTAATTCTACTTTTTTGAGTTTTTCCTGTTGTGTATGCATGTGTGAAATAGTAAATATACAAGTTAATTCTTTACAGAATACAGAATATTTTACAATATTAAAAGTAAAATATTGAAGCAAACCTAAATGACTATTGTGAAATAGACCAATGCAATAAACTGATATTTTCATTCATTGGAACGCTATACAGCAAGATAATATATATTGCTAAATATATAATACATAATGATCTCTAAGGTAAATTGTAAACTGTTTAAAAAGAAGATGAAAGTACAGAACAATATGCTTAGAGTGCTGCCATTTATGTAAATAATATAGACCAGCTAAGATTATGGTGTCCTGTGATAGGAATTACAAATGTAGAGAGCACCGAGGTGACTGAGTTGTTAGGATCAGGAGACTTAATTTTTATGGTATTTTTTCATACCTTTCAAGTATTTTATTATGATATATATTCCCTGCTCAAAAGACTTGGATCATAGTAGGTAGTCTGTAATAGTAGCCACTTTCGTTATTAAGCAGATATATTTCAGTTCCGCAAGTGTAAGGTACTCTGTTCAAAGTTATTAGAAATAACTAAAATAATAGTCACTACTTTCCAAGGACTTCAGTGACCTTAATGTGATATAAATGTGACATATTCCTTATAAAAGCGAGTACTTTAGTAGAAACATCTATTTGAATTACAAAGGAAGAAGAGGCTAGTTCTATTTGGGTGGAATGAGGTACATTACTCTTTAGTACATACCAAAAATAGATTTTTGACTGTGGTGAGTACAAGATTCTCCAAATGGAAGAAACACCTTGAGCAAAGACTGAAGTATAAGTGTGAGTTCTATAATGAATCTGATTGAGAATTTGATGAAAAGAAAGTCATGTTTATTCAGTTGATTGAATGAACTTAGAGATTTTATGTCACCTAAACAAGACTTTTTTTATTATTGAGTGGTATTTTTTTTTTAACTAAATCACCATAGTTTTTCCCAAATCTCTTTAAAAAGCAAGTGCCAGATCTATTAAAACAAGAAAAACCCTTGGTGGTTCTTAGACCAGTTCCAGCCCTCAGACATTTTTGGCTTACATGTGTAGTAAGAAAAAAAAAAAAACTTTTAATATAGAATGTCTCACTTCTCTTAATTAGCTGGTAAACTTTTTTTTTTTAATTTCTACATTAGAAGAATACATGAGTATGTGAATACCCTCTCTTAGTTAAAGTAAACTGCCTCATATTGGGCAGGCATTCCCACATAGCATCCATTGGCATGAGCGGGTGAGATTTGCACTCCGAACCTGAGTCTTGTAATGGCTACAACCCCTCCCCTAGTACACATATGCTCTCCACTTTTCCCCATCCACTCCAAGTTGGAGCCTATAGCTGTGTGCTCATTCACCCCCTGCTTTAAAACATACTTACTTATTCTGTGAAGATCTGGTTTTAACTAATTTCCTTTCTTTGGGGATTTGAAGTACTCTATTAGTTTTCCATTATAAATGTTATTTCATAGGAAATAATATTGAAAGACCTGATGACATTTAAATGAGGAATGAAATCCAATCTGTTTCTCTTTCCAAGTTCTGGTCCTTCTGCCTAAAGGACAATTTTTGTCTAATTCACATTAAAATCCCATAAAATTGTCATGTGAATTAATGGTGACCTCAACTTCTAACGTGTTATTTTCTCATATATAAATATATACAAAAACATTTATGCATATATACACATGTATGTACATAAACGTATATGTGTGTATATATACGTAAACACATGCATTCAAATATAGATTCATTCTAATAGTAAATTTATGAATACCCTAGAACTGATGTGTATATATGCTGTTTATTCATTTGCTGATTTTTTGAGCAATCTTACCACCTTTTCCCTAGAAATATTACTGATGTAATTAGGTTAATCTTGTTTTGTATTTGTATTTTGTATTGGGTATAGTTTAAGTATACATAATGTTCTTTTGTGAAGAAAGTTTCTTTGAGCATACAAACTGGCGTATATTTAAAATGGGTGAACTTTCCTTAGAACTTATCTTATTCCAGTGAAATTATTTTTCAAAAGAAAAGCCAATATTAATAATTTCATTCCCTTAGATTTTGAAATTTCTTTTTTTTTACATTAAGATTTCTTGAGATTTAAAACTACTCTGGAAGTTCCTTATTGAACTTATTTTCAATTTCTATCTTAGGAGAAAGATACCAGAGTATGTGAACATCCACTCTCAGATATAGTGATTGCAGGCGAAGCCGCTCATCCATTACCACATACATTTCACCGTTTACTTCAGACAATCTCTGATCTTATGATGTCTCTCCCCAGTGGCAGTTCATTGCAGCAAATGGCCCTAAGGTAATTTTGTATAGATGTGTTCTAGGTACTATGGGAGAAGACATTTTATGGAGTATCAAAGTTCTAAATGCTTGAAAAACATCTTTAAATGGTAAGATTTCCAAGAATCCCTACATTATGTTATATTATTATTATATTATTATAATTATTATAACATATATATGTATTATTATATTATTGTTGTTATTTATATTATGTTAAATAATGCCTCCCTCCTTCCTGTACTAATTTAGGATTGTCCTTCTTAGCTCATACTGTTTGCCCTTCTCTAAAATGTGAATATGTAATTCTTCATGCTGTAACTGACTGTTGTAACAATCCCCCTCACTTTTCCCTCTTTCCTATATTTTAGATCATTTTAATGTCACCAAAAGGAAGAAGGAAAAATGAAATCTTGTTAACAAAATCAAAATAGAGTTTCGACTTGAAAAGAATCTTAAGAAAAATAAATCCCAATTACATGTAGTCAATTTTAAAACTACTGTAAGAAACAGACATAATGTTACATTGGAATCTGTTAAAGTTTGTATTACTTTTACATTGTGAACCTTATTATTAGGTCCACATACTGGAGTACAGATATAAATATATCCTTCTTTATAAAACAAACAAGTTAATGGAATGATTGGGCTTCTCACATTCCTAATGGTAAGACCAATGGAAGAGTGAGAATTTTGTCTCTTCATATGATTTTTGAAGTGCAGGATGCATTATGCACTCATGAATTATATGGAAGTATAACACAAATAAATTTGAGAAGCCGTTATAATTGATGTAACACTTGTCTGTACAACAGACCACTTTGATCATCACTTTGATGATCACTTTGATCATCATATCTAAAATTTTATATATTTAAAATGAGTGAACTTTCCTTAGAACTTATTCCAAAGAAATTACCTTTATTCTCAAAAGAAAAGGCAGTAGTAATGATTTCATTCCCTTACATTTTGAAATTTCTATTTTTTACATTAAGATTTCTTGAGATTTAAAAGTACTCTAGAAGTTCCTTAGATATTCCTAGAAAATACTTATTTCATATATCACTTATATATTCATGTTGTTTATTATATTGTTTATGTGTTGCCTTTTTAGATGCTGGAGTCTCAAATTCAAACAATCTGATCATCAGTTCCTCCATCAGAGCAATGTCTTTCATCACATTAACAATATTTTGTCAAAATCAGATGATGGAGATAGTGAAGAGAGTTTTAGCATCAGTATACAATCTGGCTTTGAAGCTATGAGTCAGGTCAGTCATTCAACCGTTTGCTATTTGCCATCCCATAGTTAAGAGTCAACAGTGAATTAAAGGAAAAACAGTACTTAAATAATTTGATTCTATCTTACATTATTTATTTTTACATGTATGTTTTCTCATCAGGAAAGATCTGTTTTTGACTATTATGAATAGTTATATTTGTCTCTGATAGGAATTATGCATAGTTATGTGCTTAAAGGACTTAACCAGCATTGTTGACATAAAAACTTCAAGCCGACCTGCCATGATTGGAAGTTTGACGGATGGTTCCACAGAAACCTTTTGGGAATCAGGAGATGAAGATAAAAACAAAACTAAGAACATCACTATCAACTGTGTGAAAGGAATCAATGCCCGCTATGTATCTGTACATGTAGACAATTCCCGGGATCTTGGGGTAAGAAAGGAAACTTAATTTATGGCTCATTAGTTCTTTTCAGTCTGCTAATAATCTTGCACTTATTTCTGAGTTTAACAGAGAGATTTATCACTTGGGACTTCAAATAAATATAAAAATAGGTTAATATGACTGGGAACACTATGGACTATGAACAGCTAAGCAAAATAAAAATCACTTTCATAATTTTCTCCTTCCATGACCTTTTTTTATTTCATTTTGGTTTGGTTTGGGGTTTTTTTGGCAGTACTTGGGATTTAAGTCAGGTGTACTCAACCATGAAGCTACATCCTCAGCCCTTTTTATTTTTTTTATTTTGAGACAATGTCTCCCTAAGTTGCCCAGGCTGGCCTCTCAAACTTGCCTTAGCCTCTTCATTCACTGAAATTATAGGCATATGCCTCTGCCCAGCATTAAGACTAAGTAGAGAAATCCCCTTTGGGTAACTTCACTACAAAAATAATTATTTTCCCTCTCTGGTTCTTATTTGTAAGTACAAATATACTTTAACCTATACCTATAGTAAATTAGCTTTCGGTTTCTACTTCTCACCATTAGTCCTCATGGGACGGAGTTCCTAAACTAAAATAGTCATGATTTATAAGCTCCCTGGTTGTAGTATATCTAACATGTTTCAACAGAATTGAACATTCTTTCATAAAAGACACTGCACAAAGGAAAAGAGTCCAATTTACTTGAGCCAAGAAAATAGCACCATCTTCTGAACTACCATTCTTCTACTCTCATTCTTGGAGAAGGATACTTCTTGTAAATTTTTTTCCCTCACAATAGATGTGACTTGCTGGTCCTTGGACCATTGCCAGGCAGTTTCCAACTATTCCCATATTTCCTTTCCCAGGAAGAATCAGAAATGGTGGAGATGGGTCTCAGATAAACTGGAGGTAAAACCCACCATGGCAGTCCAGTGTGCAATCAGAACATTCACAGTAACCCGTAACCTCTTGTACATCCCTGCAAATTAGTTCAGTCTCTGGTGTTGAATAAGAAAAAGGGACTTAGTTAATATATTATGAAGTTATTTGCTCTTCTGATTAAGAATTTCAACTGGTACAACTCCTTTATCTTATGAGAAAGTTAAGTATCATAAATAAAACATTTTTCTGGCTAGAACTCACTGCTCAATACAAAGTTATCTTTGACTCATGGAACATTTTATGCCAGAACATACTCTTCCTCAGAACAATGATTACCATCAGTTTGACATTTTTTTTTCTAACAGGAAAGAGTCATAACAATATTCATTTCGAAAGTTTCTAGTATGTAAGCTGTATGTTCCTTTTAACAGACTACTTCTATGTTATTTATCATCCTTGAGCCTTGTATCTTGAGCCTGGGTTACCCCAAACTGCCCACCAAAGTGTTTTATCTAGAGCATTTGTTGATTTGAGTTGCATCAGCCTATAGCATTCACAGTTCACAGCTCTTCAAGGAATTAATATATTAATCTATTTGTGGATGTCCATTGTCTAAGACTTATTCAATCTTAAGATCTGTCATTCTACTGCCTTTTGTGATGCATTTTCAATATTTAAAGGCATTGAATTTATAATGTTTGGTATTGATTTTTTTGTGTAAAATGTTGCCTTCCCTAGTATAGCAAGTATCTTGAGAGGATAGAACCCACTGTTCTCAAGTGTCCTTCTTGTAAGTATCTGTTAGTTACCATCCTTTATTCCATTTACTTCCAGATTATTGAGAATATAGCAGTAAGAGTGGGACATGAGCGACAAACAGAATTATTGAAAGGCTACATGAAGTTATAGAATTGGAATGTTTAGAATTTAGATAAAAAGAGGTAATGTCAAACTGTGAGAGCATATGAAGAAAGGCTGAAATGTGACATTTCAAGACTAGAACTATAGAAATAATGATTAGTTGGATGGTGTGAGGTCAATTAGGAAGGACTATAAAAACAGGCAGAAGACTTGATATGGCATTGGTTGGTTATGAGAAGTTGTAAATTCTGAAGCAGGAATATAGTCTAACTATTTTGAATTTTCTCTTTTAGAATAAAGTTACTTCAATGACCTTCTTAACTGGCAAAGCAGTAGAAGATTTGTGCAGAATAAAGCAGGTAATTGAAATTTTGTCAATAAACATTTTGTTACCTAGAGAGAAATTTTTTCTCCACCTGTACTGTTGAGTTCCAGTTTGGGCACATTACCGAAGTATTGTAGAAAATCATCTAACACGTACTTGACCCCTGATCTGTATATGGGAGCAGTAACAACTGTCCTGGGCTGGATATCTTACAATTTTCGCCCTAAGTATTCCCCAGTTATGAGTGATTATATTGGGCCTGTAGTCCTCCACTCCTCACTTTCCTACAGACTCAGGTACCTTAAAATTCATCACAGATCCAATTCATAATTAGCACCCTAATTCACCTACACTTTAGGTTAAAACAAGTTATTGTGGTCTATTCTAAAAAATCTGCCACTTATAACACCATAGCCATATCCAGGTTGCAAGTCACTTTACAAACCAATTCTACAAACAAGGTTCAGCTTTGTGTGGGCATACCTAGGATTGTGCACAAGCTCCTTTAAATTGTCAAAGCTGTTCTTCTGGGGTCACTTTATCTCCCAAAAGTTGACCAGTTTTTTTTGTTTGTTGGTTGGGTTTTTCAAATAATATGGAAAGAATTGAGGTTTCAGATGAAGTAAATAACACATTTTGTTCAAATTATTAAAAATTTAGGAAAATAAGTTTATTCAATGAGATAGTTTTTGTTTACACAAAGTAGAAGATGGACATTATCAATTAAGATAACAGCTTAAATCATGTAGAAATTCCCAGATCATTTTTTGGTTATCAAATATCATAAGAACAATTTTAATATAAGAAATAGTGTCAAAAACTATTTCACAGCATATTGACATTTAATCCTTGAAAAAGGTTACATTCTCAGTGAAGTAAGAAATCACAAGTGTACAGTTAAATATTAAACAGTTTGTCTTCAAAATAAAGTTAACAGCACACTGAAAATACTTATCTTTTAATGGTGCTTTACCATAAGAAAACACAAAGTGAAGAGCTTCATTGCTGATCTTGTGAGTGTTTCTACTTACAGTCCCTATAGGTAAAGTTCTGTCAGGTAAATTGTTGCTAATGGTTTTACTCAAGTAACTGGTACTGATAAAGCCTCATAGAAGTCAGGCCTGGATTTTAATTCTCAATTTCATCACTTACTGAGGATCTCTCAACCTGTGTTAACCATATTTTCCTCTTCTGTATTATTAGAAATAACAATACTGCCAGGCATGGTGGCACACGCTTGTAATCCCAGCAACTCGGGAGACTGAGGCAGGAGGATCGCGAGTTCAAAGCCAGCCTCAGCAACTTAGCGAGGCTCTAAGCAACTCAGTGAGACCCTGTCTCTAAATAAAATACAAAATAGGGCTGGGGATGTGGCTAAGTGGCTGAGTGCCCCTGAGTTCAATCCCCAGTTCCAAAAAAAAAAATAATAATAATAATAATAATACTTACCCTCACAAAATTTAAATGAGAAATAACCGTCACGCTTTATGAAGTTGTTATTTGAACTTGCTGTTACTATTGTCAAGTCTAGGACAGTGATAAAAGTGATTCAGCTTTATCAGGTTCCTGTCCCTTTGCTACTTGACCAGGTCGATCTGGACTCCAGGCACATTGGTTGGGTAACAAGTGAACTTCCAGGAGGAGATAATCACATCATCAAAATTGAATTAAAGGGCCCAGAAAATACACTAAGAGTTCGACAAGTAAAAGTCCTAGGCTGGAAAGATGGTGAAAGCACAAAAATAGCTGGCCAGATTTCTGCCAGTGTGGCCCAGCAAAGGAACTGTGAAGCTGAGACACTGCGAGTATTCAGACTTATTACATCTCAAGTAAGTGTTCTTACTGCATACTCTAGCACAGGATAAATTGACTTGATACACTTTGAAAGTGTAACAAAATACTTTGTAAAACACATATCCGGTTACTAATGTGTTCCGTTTTTACCTCTCTTAACCCTTTAACTACGTTGATTGTGTTGTAATTTTGAAAAGTCTTGGTATACAGCAAGAACAGCATATTATACAACCTGCAGAATCAGCTGATGAACCCTCTAGCTTTCACAGTGGTAATTCTTGCCATTAATTCTTTCTCACAGGTATTTGGAAAGCTCATTTCTGGAGATGCTGAACCTACACCAGAACAAGAGGAAAAGGCACTCTTGTCATCACCTGAAGGAGAAGAAAAAGTATACAATGTATTTATTTGTATTCTAAAAATTTGTTTCCCTTTTTCATTTTTCTTTTATTCAGAAAAATAATTCCATGTGCTGCTTTATATTTTGATAGATATGGTTTACATGCCATTTAAATTACTTTTATTTTAATTAGAAGATGAAGGAGCTATCTAAAAGAAATTTACCATTTGCTTGTGTATGCTTTAGTTAGTATTTTAAGTCACAGCAAAAGTTGCTCTATGCCTGGGACTATTTTATTCAATTGTTAGAATTTGTAACATTAACTTAGTCATTTACTATGTTAGGTCTCATCAGTTATCTTCCTCCTCCATTTTTTCTGTCCTTCACAGCGCAGTTCAAAAATAGTGTTGTCTCTGTGAAGCTTTTTTATGATTTCCTCAGACAAAAAGCGGTTTCCCTCTGCTAAACTTTGTAATAATCTATGTGTGCCTCTTTTCAGCTTCTCTCATGTTGTATTTTTCTGTATGTATGTTATATCTCTTCCTCTGTACCATAACTTTTTTAAATTAATTTTTTTAATCTAATTGGTTCTTTTTAATTATACATGACAGTAGAACCCATTTTGATATAATTTCACGGCAAGGGATATATCTTTTTTTTCACAATGTAGATTTACATGATTCTTATAATCTTACATATACATAGGATAATACTGTCTGTCTCAGTCTACTTTCTTTCCTTCCCCTACCCACTCCCGTCCCATTTTCCTCTACACCATCCACTTCCTCCATTCTTTTCTTAACCCCCCCATAACCCCTGCCCTGTTATGTATCAGCATCCACTGATCAGATACAACATTTGGCCTTTGTTTTTGGGGGCTTGGCTTATTTCACTTAACATATTCTCCAACTCCACCCATTTACCAGCAAATGCCATAGTTTTATTCTTCTTTATAGCTGAGTAATATTCCATTGTGTATATATACCACAGTTTCTTTATCCATTCTTCAATTGAAGGGCATCTAGGTTGGTTCTACAATCTAGCTATTGTGAATTGAGCAGCTATGAACATACATGTGGCTGCATCCCTATACTTTGCTGATTTTAAGACCTTGGGTATAAACCGAGGAGTGGGATAGCTGGGTCAAATGGTGGTTCCATTCCAAGTTTTTTGAGGAATCTCCATACTACTTTCTAGAGTGACTACACCAATTTGCAACTCCACCAGCAACTCCACCAGCAATGTACGAGTGTGCCTTTTCCCCCACATTCATGCCAACATTTTTTATTGCTTGTATTCCTGGTAATAGCCATTCTAATTGGAGTTAGATGAAATCTTAAGGTGGTTTTAATTTGCATTTCTTTAATTACTAGAGACGATGAGCACTTTTTTTATATATTTGTTGATCACCTGTATATCATCTTCTGTGAAGTGTCTGCCCAGTTCCTTAGCCCATTTATTGATTGGGTTCATTGCATTTTTTAGAAACCAATTCCATGTCTGATTGGTCTTTCTACCCAAGATGGCATAATCACACACATAATGTTTATAATGTTCTTGAAATTTCTTCTGAAATGAAATTACTTTACTTATTTTGTATAGACTAAAACATCGTACCTAAGATGAAAACTTCAACTTTTCATGTGGTGTTACTGTACTGGTTCATCCTACATTGCTATATTGAGTATAAAGAGATGAAAGTATCTTTGTTTTGTTCTGGATCTTAAAAAGAGTTTTAGTCTTTTACCACAGAGTATTCTGTTAACTCTGCTGTTTTGTGTTTTTAATCAGTTAAGGATATTTGTCTTTTCCTAGTTTGCTAAGAATTTCCATGAGAATGGAAATTTTTATATATTTCTATCTTCCCATTTTTTACTCTTATTCAGTAGAATAATCAAAATGTTGCTATGGTTTTAATCAACATATGATATTAGTTTATAGGTAATTTGTTTTCTTTTCTAAAAAAGGAATGAATTAGTAGATGATAGCTATACGGTACAGTGCTTCTTTTGGGCAAGATGAAAATACTGTCAGATTGTGGGAATAACTGCACATGTCTGAATATTTCAAAAATCACTGAAATTGTATCCTTCAGGTTAGTGAGTAGTATGGCATGTGAACTGTATCTGAATATAGGGATTTTCAAAAATCAAAACCAAGTAAGTTATGAAAGAAGTAAATAAAAATAAAGTGGAAGAGAAACTATTTAAAAGGATGCCTGTATTTAAGTAGGAAAAAAAGGCCTCTATTCACTTTCTTTAATAGATACAGGGCTATTTATTTATTTCTTCTTGAGCAAACTTTTGTAGTTCTGTCATTTGTGTAATTTATTTCATCTAAGTTGCTGAATTTGTTAGCATAAGATATAAACTGTGTATTCTTAATATCCTTTTAATATCTAGCAAATTTGAAGAATATGTCCTCTTTCATTCCTTATGTTGGCATTTGTTTCATTTTATTTTCCTTGAGTAGTGTAGCAAGGTTTATTAATGTGGTCTTTTCAAGAAATCAGCTTTTAGTTTTTTGTTTCCTCTATTTTTTTCTATTTTAATGATTCCAGCTCCTATATTTATTATTCTCCCCATTTGCTTTGTTCCTCTTTTTCTGGATTACTATGGTCCAGAATTAGATCATAGATTTAAGGCTTTTCTTTTATCAGAACTTTTTTTTTATTTTATAGTCACTTTGACAATAATGATTTCTTCAAACTTTCCCCTTTGCCTTAATGTTATATGCTTCAATTTAAAATAAATTTCCCTTAAATATAGCTTCTTAATAACTTCTCAAGATACTTTGAAATGCCAAATATACAATTTTCTTTTTTTTTTTTCTTTTTCTACATAAAGGCAACATCAGATGCTGACCTAAAAGAACATATGGTTGGAATCATATTCAGCAGGAGTAAACTGACCAACTTACAAAAACAGGTTGGGGTTAGCCTCTTTGTCAGATTTTGTTTGTTAGATTTTAGGTTGTAAAATGTCTTCAAAAATTTATGGAGGATTTTTTTATGTTGGCTCTTTCCTAGGTCTTGTAGAATGTGTCTTTTTCTAGAAGGAGTGATCACATTGCCAGATCTGTACTTTTTAGATATTTATTATGAATGTTAACTTTATTCCTTAGTGTTCTTTGTTACTTCTCATTTTCAGGAATTATTTTATTTTAGAGACAGATATCCAGCTAAATCAGATTACATTTACATTATCTGTGTTCCTTTCCCCCGGTTCTGTTTGTGAATTTATTTATTTATTTATTTAATTTTGGAGGTACCAGAGATTGAACTCAGAGGCCCTCAACCACTGAGCCACATTCCCAGCCCTATTTTGTATTTCATTTAGAGACAGTGTCTCACTGTGTTGCTTAGCACCATACCATTACTGAGACTGGCTTTAAACTCTCCATCCTCCTATCTCAGCCTCCTGAGCTGCTGGGATTACAGGCATGTGCCACTGCATCCAGTTTATTTTATTTTAATTTTTGATGAGCAATTAATAATGCTTACAAAATCAGCATTAATATCTTTAAATGTGCATGGGGGGGTGGCGCTAGATTGTTCAAATAAAGGGGTGCTAGATAATAAAAACAGCACTTCAGTTAATTTAAACTAGCTTATTTTAATTTTTATTACCATTAAATATTTTTTAAATAATAGCATGAATTTATTTGTGCTTTATCTTTTAACAGTGTTTCATTGACTCTGGGATGCTTACAAGTCACAAAAAAGAAATATTTCTGCCAATTGTAAATGCCATCAATCTTAAAGAGCTTAATAAATGGACATGCTAAAATATGAAAAGACAGTGCCTTAAAAGTAATAAAACATGCTGATTGGTTTTTGTTTGAAGTGCTAAACCACAGACAGAGGCATTGGAAATTTGTATATAATCAGTTTCTGCGTAGTGGTTAATTTAAATATTCATATTTTTGTCATGTTTCCCCTAGTTTTACTTAATTGTTTTTTGTTTTCTTTTATTTTGATTTAGGCTTTGGGGGTTGAACCCAGGGGCACTTTAGCACCAAGCCGCATCCTCAGTCCTTTTTATATTTTATTTTGAGTTGCTGAGGGCATGGCTAAATTGCTAAGGCTGTCCTCAGATTTGCAATCTTTCTACGTTAGCCTCCTGAGTTGCTGGGATTACAGGCATGTGTTACCGTCTGGCTACTTAATTGATTTTAAGATGGATTAATAGAATGGTATAATGGAGCATTAACTGAGAGAAGACTAAATTTATCTTTAACTTATTCTTGTCTTATTCTTTGTTTTATTAGTAGAAAATAAGATTATAAATGTATTTTTACATATTCTGCATTGCCTTCATAGGTGTGTGCTCATATAGTACAAGCTATTCGCATGGAAGCCACCAGAGTTCGTGAAGAATGGGAACACGCCATATCAAGCAAAGAAAATGCCAATTCTCAGCCAAATGATGAAGATGCCTCCTCTGATGCATACTGCTTTGAGCTGCTCTCCATGGTTTTAGCATTGAGTGGCTCTAATGTTGGCCGGCAATATCTGGCCCAACAACTAACTCTCCTTCAGGATCTCTTTTCCCTGCTTCACACAGCCTCTCCTAGAGTCCAGAGACAGGTGACTGATCATATCACTTGCCTTTGTGCTTCTTTGTTACTTGAAACTCTATTAAGAACCACAAGGTGGGAGTTGAGGGTGTAGTTAAGTGCTAGAGTACTTGCCCAGTAAGTGAAAGACCCTCGGTTCAATCGATATTACCTCAAAAAAAAAAAAAGTAAAAGTTGCAAGGCAAGGCAAAGAATTTTACCCAAGGGCCTGAAGTATAGATTTTTTTTTTTTTTTAATTTTGTTTAAGGCCTATATTTTTAGCTCCATTTTTTTTTATTTTTTATTTTTTTGAGTCTTCATGATGAGAGTATAGAAGAGCAAAAACTATGTTCCATTTTACTAATATATTTTGATAAAGAATATTTTGGGTATTGATTATCTTTTTACCATGAAATATATAATATCATTTAGCCCAGACCAAAAATATAAAGCATTTCGTTTCTTGCTACCCTGGGTTGGTAATTACTACTCAAGAAAATTTAAGTATTTAAGTCATATTTCTTCCTTCCCAAAATTAAAAGTAGTATTTAAATGATGTTTCTGTTCTCATAGATTTTAAAGTTATAGAATGATAGCTTGCTGTATTAAAAAATGAAAACTTTAAAACATCAGTCGTTAGCTGGGTGTGGTGGTGCATGCCTGTAATCCCAGCGGCTCAGGAGGCTGAGGGGGATGTATCGAGAGTTCAAAGCCAAACTCAGCAATGGTGTGGTGCTAAGCAACTCAGTGAGATCTTGTCTCTAAATAAAATTCAAAATTGAGCTGGGGATATGGCTCAGTGGTTGAGGGCTCCTGAGTTTAATCCCTAGTTCCCAAAACAAACAAACAAAAATCAGCCTTTAAATGAATTATTTTTTGTTCTTACCAGGTAACCTCCTTGCTAAGACGAGTCTTGCCTGAAGTGACCCCCAATCGTCTAGCCAGCATCATAGGAGTGAAATCTCTGCCCCCAGCAGATATCAGTGATATCATTCACTCAACTGAGAAAGGAGATTGGAATAAACTGGGTATCTTGGACATGTTTCTAGGGTGCATAGCAAAAGCACTCACGGTACAGCTAAAAGCCAAAGGTACCACTATCACAGGAACAGCTGGCACCACTGTGGGCAAAGGAGTTACAACAGTCACCCTTCCTATGATTTTCAACTCCAGGTTTGTCACTGCTTCATCCTCCCTCATCATATATAAAAGTAAACTTCAGTATTCTGTTAATATATATTTTAATCCCAATAAATAAATGACACTTGTGGGGAGTAAACCTCAGACCAATTAAAGTTCATAGTCTACTAGAACAAATTACAGAAGAATATTTTTCTTTTCTTTTTGTTTTGGTACTAGGTTTTAAACCCAGGGCTGCTTAACCACTGAGCTACATCCCCAGCCTTTTTTAATTTTTAATTTTGAGACATGGTCTTACAACATTGCCTCGGCCTCACTAAATCAATGAAGCTGGGCCCAAACTTGCTATCCTCCTGCCTCAGCCCCCTGAGTCACTGAGATAGGCATGCACCAGCACATCCACAGAAGAGATTCTTTCTAATTTTTAGTTTGGGAAGACTTTCCTAAACAAATCACAGAATCCAAAAAATTGAAAAAGATTCACAGATATAATCATAAAAATTAATTGATAGATGACACTATTAAAATGTTCTAAAATAAAAGCAACTAACTTAGAAAAATATTTAAACCTACATAATAGACAGTTAATTATTAGCTATAATTTTAGAATGTTCACAAAAAGGCAAACAACTGATAAAAAAATAAACAACAAGAATAGTCAGAGTTCACAGAAATGCCTATTAACACATTAAAAGACACCCACCTCAGAAAAATGTAACTTAAAATAATTGTGAAATACTTTTGATGCTTTAGTGATGTTATGATGGAATAGGCATTCTCATCTAGTATTAATTGCTTGGGCACTCTTAGATGTCAGTTTGATAATATCTCACTATCCTTTATACATATTCTTTGATCCACCAGTTCTACTTCCAAAACTTTCATACATGTACACAATGATGTATATATATATAAGGGTGTTCTGTAATTGTGTGTAACAGCAGAAAATTCAAAACATCTTTACTATTGTGGGTGTCAGTCGACAATAAGCAGATAACACCAGAATGTTAATTAACATATCACTTCCTTCATATACACAGTCTTACTAGGAAACAAAAATGTCAGGTGAACTAATAAGCAGCTTAATGATGCACTTGGTTTATATTCTGACTTAGATAAGCTGCTTCTTATGTCCATGTGCACTAGAAACAAGTAGTTTGTGGTCTGTAGACTACATACTTTGAATATCAGTGTTCTGGAAAATACAAGAACAATATGCAAATGAGAAGTGTTTGAAAGGGAACATAAATCAGAATAGCTGTTCTCTTGAGATTGATGATGGAGATTTGGTATAATGCTTTTAGCTTTCTTTTTTTCTAGCTTTCTTTTTAAATGTTTTAATTCATTCTGTTAAACAACTAAGATGCTGCAGATTGAAATAACATTTTCATTTTTTCATTTGTAATAATTAAAAATCCTTTAGAAGTTTTTAAGTGCTGATTTTTTTTTCTTTTTTTTCTTTTATCTCTTTGTAGTTACCTCAGACGAGGTGAAAGTCATTGGTGGCTGAAGGGCTCAACTCCTACTCAGATCTCAGAGATCATCATTAAACTTATTAAGGATATGGCAGCAGTAAGTTCCCATTCTCCTGATATTACTGCATTGAGGTACAGCAGGAGTCTTGTTGAAACAACAAATACCTTCCTCTGCTGAACTGATAGGAGAAATAGCATTAGTCTTTAAAGACTATCTTTAGTATGTTAACCACTGTCATTTGTCTCTTCATCAAATGATAAATTTGTCATGGATATAAATTATGTTCAATTCAAAATCCTCAATTTATTTACTAAAGAATTGTTACACAAATCTTCCAGGACTTTTAACTTAATAAAATAAAATATACTTCTTCTGACCCTAGGAAAGAGCCTGTATCCAAAAGCCTAAAGGGTAAAGGAAAAATAAAAAAGAGCTCTCAAAAGTAAAGTTTCTCATTCTCTCAGACCTCCTAGTTTATAAAGCCTTTTTTCTTCTTTAGTAATGGCCTATACCACTGTCACAAGATGTTCGCTTTGGGGGAAAATCTGGGAGTGTGGAGGAATGGCAATTAACTTCAGAGTGCTTGGCTGTTGCTAGTTGCTCCATAAATGTCAGTATCCCCACTTTACATTGTATTTCAAGGAGGCAGCCTGAGGAGGACAAGTACTGTAGAATGTAGGTCCCTGAGAGGCAAAGTGAACAGAAGGCATTTTGGAGGAGGAGGAGGAATTGAACTGCCCTATAACAGATTGATAACATATGGATATGAGAAGTAGGAGGAAGTTCTGGAGAAAGATGAATTGCTATCACTTTTCCCAACAAAATGGGCATTTTCTCAATTTTTGTGGAAAGTGGGCTTTCTTAGGATGTTCACTGGATGAAAATGTTTAGGAATAATATTTAGGAACACCTGAATTCTACAATAGTTTTGCATTGATGATCATTAAAGTCAACATATCAAGTGAAGGTAATTGTAGTTTGAGCCCATTTATGCTCTTGGATTCTAGTAATACTCATCTAGTGCAATTAGCTTAGCTATACAAATTTCATGTTAAATAACAGGGTTTCATAACCAAAATTTGTTAAACATAGATACCTTAATACCTTTGTTTTTATCCAAATGTGAGAAGAAATGCCCTTGAATTTTATAGAGAAAAGAATATTGAGATCTTAAATTTTTATTTATATTCTTTTAAATCATTAAAATAATGATAAGAAGTTGAATTTTTCATGGTCTTAAAGGATGTTCAAAAGTTTTTGCTTCTCTATCTAAAATTGCAAGGTTTTGCTACAAACACAACTTGCCTTTTGATGAGAGATATTACTTAAGAGACAAGAATTTACTATGATAATATATTTCTAATTACCTATTAAAATATTCTGTCTTGCCACATAGGGTCATCTGTCAGAAGCTTGGTCCCGAGTGACAAAAAATGCTATTGCAGAAACCATCATAGCCTTGACCAAAATGGAAGAAGAATTTAGGTCTCCAGTGAGATGTATCGCAACAACTAGGGTAAGTTTTATTTTGTTTTGTTTTGTTTTTAGTTTGGTGTGTCTTATTGCATGTTCTTTTTTCATACTAGATTTGAACAAATGTTGATCAATAAATCAACTTGGTTGGTAATGAATTTAATGAAAAATTTATGAATTGTGAACTAAACATGGTAGTCATTACTATTCACTATTAGGTGTTCTGGATCATCTATTTTTGTTGTTACTTAGGAAACTAAGGATATACTGGTTAGAAAGGGTAAATTACATCTTTGTGTATTAACTTTCTAATGACCTATTTACTAAATTTACCACAGCACAATGGGGTAGCAAGACAGGATCCTTGGAAGACAATGTCCCTCTTCCTCCTTTTTGTATGGCCCAGTTATTTCTAATGAAGAACCTGTTGCTTACCTAATAACTTTATAGGTGTTGCTTCTAAAAAAAAGGTTTTTGCCATTGGTTGGAATCCCTGAGGAAGTGGGATTTCTTTCTTCAGATGAGACATCTATAATAAGTTTTAACCTAGCACATGTCTTGGAATTCCAAAAGAGATTTGAGATTTTGTTAAACCATGGCAGTATAACAACATTAAGATGAAGTTAACACTGCTGGAAATTGCTTAGTTAATCCTCAGAAATCTGAAAAAGAAAATAAATTGTATTTCTATAGGGTAGAGAAAGCCAGTTTATGCTGTCTTGCTGCTGAGTGAGATACCCGAAACAAATATTTTAACAGTAACTCTTTTTCACTACTCATGAGTTCTTTGCTTCCATTCTGCATTCCTGTTTCTCTCTGCATGCATTGTTTTTTCTGTTTTTTTTTCTGTTCCTCTTTTACCATGTCTTGCTCTCCATCCTATGATATTTACATGTACTTCTTAGAGTTGAGCCAGATAAGTAATCTTCTGGTTCTTTGTTAAGTAATAATTACTTAAAATTATTTTTGAAGTAATAATCATTCTATGTAAAACTGAAACTACCCTTTAAGCCTCAGAAAATTTTAAACTATTTTTAGGGCAATTTTCTAAAGTTTATTAGAGATTTACTTCTGACATAATGTACCAAGTATAGTGCTAAGCCCTGTCAGGCAGCAGAAACTTTGTTTAGAAAAATTTAACATTATGCACCTACTCATGAGACAATGCAAAATTAAGCAGCCACCATTTTCTTTGGAATTTAAAGCATTAGGCAGAGGATATTAGATGGAAAAATATGGAGAATGCATTAATACAATAAATATTAATATGGAAAGGCATTTATTCCTATAAATGACTTGGTTTACCTAGTGTATCAATAAAGATTAATTTTGTACACTGGCTAGAAAACAGAAGGGTACATTGGAGAATCAGACAGTTCAGCAAATATTTGAATTCCTGCTATGTGCATAGGACATATGGCAATCGCCATGTATGGCTATACCAAATTAGGAAATCCTTAGTGCCACTAAGCATCTGTATATGTTCAAATTCAACCAGCATTTATTGATGGGTTGTCCTTTGTCAGATGTTCAGCATTTTATGAGTGTTTCCTTAAAACTTTTGGTAATATAACAGTCTTTCCTCTTATCAGCTCTGGCTTGCTCTAGCATCACTGTGTGTTCTTGATCAGGACCATGTAGATCGCCTCTCCTCAGGGAGATGGATGGGAAAGGATGGACAACAAAAACAAATGGTAAGATCAGAATTATTTTATAAGAATTTTGTCTTGTTTTTCTTTATTTTCAGCTTATCTTAGCATGAGGGAAGAGGTAGCCAGCAAGTCAAAATACACAATTAGTGACACTCTTGAAAAATTGTGTGCAAATTGGCCAGTTCCATCTCAAGAGTCTGTTTCACTTAAAATCCCCTCTTCAGAGTATATTAGAAATTTTAGGGGATTTTATTCAATTATATAAAAGACCATTCTTCTCCTTCTCTGAGTCACTTTTGCATCACAGTAAAATTTGTAACCAGCTTCTGATTTTATGTTGAGATTTTTTGCTTAAAAAAGTAGTTAAAAATATAATTGTTCTTATGGTAGGAAGGAAATAAGAGGCAAATGTGACATACTATCTATTTACAGAATAAAGTAGGTTTGGTGCATATTTTTTGGTGTACTAGAAGGGAAGACATTTAGGCCCTTTTGGCATTTTCATATTAGTGTTCAAGTTTTAGAAACAAATCGTTCGCCCATTTAGCATACAGAATGAATTTATAATGGGTAAATACTTATTAAGTCACTAAGCATGTCCATTTTATTAGTCCTTGAAACTACATACACATTAATCATTGAATTTGGTAGATTTTCCTGCTCAGCACATTAATCTTGGAATGATTTTTAAAGATTTTAGGTAAGTTTAACATTCAAACTTGGAAAATCTTAATAGAGTTTAGAATAACATCCTGTTATTATTATAAAGAAACTACAGTTGCTTTCAATTTGTATAAATGTCTTATTTATGAATGTTTTATTTTAGCCTATGTGCGATAACCATGATGATGGTGAGACTGCAGCTATCATTTTATGCAATATCTGTGGAAATTTATGTACTGATTGTGACAGATTTCTTCATCTTCATCGAAGAACCAAAACTCACCAAAGACAGGTGAAGATTTCTATTTTTATACCCAGATGAAGATCAGGAGCATGAAATACATTCCATGAATTCTGAAATAAATGTGGAAAAAAGTGGACTTTGAAATCAGTGACATTAGTTGAGTTCCTAGTTGTCTCACTTATCAACTGTAAATTAAGCAAGTTCTTCAGGCTTTCCAATACTCAGTTTCTCCATGTATAAAAATGAAATTGTTGTAAGGTTAAGGAAGATTGGAAATATCTAGAACTTCTTACAGTGCCTCATAAATGAGAGCTGTTTTTATTGAATAATTAAATTTTATACTACTTCTTTCAGAGTGATAAATATATTCTCCCTTTTCTTTAATGAAACAACAGGTCTTCAAAGAAGAAGAAGAAGCTATAAAGGTTGACCTTCATGAAGGTTGTGGTAGAACCAAATTGTTCTGGTTGATGGCACTAGCAGATTCTAAAACAATGAAGGCAATGGTGGAATTCCGAGAACACACAGGTAAAAGAGGATTGAAGGTTAAATTGTGCCTTCCAAAAACAGAGATTGAACCATGCATACAAATTATGATTCAGCTAGAGATTAGTTTATCTTATGTGAATAATTTTGAGTTTAATTACGTCTTTGGCTACTGTGCATATTAATTATGTTTATCAGACATTGAGTCTGTTCTGTGTCAGAAAGCATTAGATTAAAAGTCAGGAAACCTGGTTTGCCACTAACTAGGTAGGTTAACGGGCAAGACATTTAGCCCATTGTCCTTCATCCCATTGTCCTTAATAAAGTGAAATAGTTAAGCTGTTTACATTCCTGTAAGTGAGCATAGCACACTAGTTGGGGCTCCAAAGACAAGACACATTGCTGTTGATATTCCTTTCTGATTTTGTTGGTTTTAGCCTTATAGTAAAATCTTTGTTCTGTATTATAACTAAGAGCTTTTTTAACTGTCAGGGTGATTTTATGGTATTTTTAGAGATTTCTAGTGGAGTGCCTCTTAAAGTTTTCTGAATGGTAGTATTCCATTGATAGTAATAAAATAATTAACAAAAATGAATAGATAGTACTTTAAACAAAAAATAATAACTTATGTAGGCTTAGTATGCCTTTATCTCCAAAACATTAGTATTCATTTTACTTTTCTCTAAAATAAATCTTCTATATTCCTAGCTTAATGTTACCTTGAATCATACAAATTTGCAATTTTTATCACAGCTCTAGTCTGCCACTTTTTCCTGCTGACACAAACCTCTATTGTTGGAGTTTGGTGTAAACCTAAACAAATCAACTCTAAATATAAGTGACTTTTCATGTGATAAAAACAATGCCTTTTTTTTTTTTGCCTCATAGTTAATGTTTTTTCTTCTATAATCTGTCAGTACTATGTATTACATTAATAAGCATTCTAATGTTGAACCTTCCTTGTGTTCATACTATAAACTTTAAAAAAGTATCTTTTCTGTAATTATTGATTAAGTCAATGTATTGATATTATATTTAGAATTTGTGTACTTGTGCTTGAAAATGGGCCTGGCTTGTAATTTTCAGGTCTTCCTCCCCTTTTCCTTTTGTTCCGTCCTTGCTTTAAGGATTTTGTTCTTTCTTTAAATATTTCAAGCATATTTTAATACATTTTTCAAATTGCAGAATTCCATACAACATAGGGATTCTTCTGTTTTATTTTTCTCTTTATTCTCTGTGTTATAGTTTATTCATTATTGCATTCACTGGCATTGTGTATCTGTAAGTGAAGGGCTTGCCATATCTCATATTGCTGGCTTGACTGGATGTCTAGTCTGTTTCTTTACTTAAAATACAAGAAAAAAAAAAAATACAGACCAAGCAAGATTTTATTTGGCTTCAGATGTATTTTGGATTTTTTTAGTCCTTTTTTTTAGCCTTTTATTTTTTTTTTTTGGTGAGTGTGTGTGTGTGAGAGAGAGAGAGAGAGATTTGCTTTATAATTATGGCAGCTTACAACCCTTGGCTAATTTCTTAGTGATAACAACTAGTATAGATCTGTTTGCTTTTTTTTAAGCTAATTATAATGTATAGAAACCATGACCTTAGGAGGATTTTTTTCTTTTTCTGCTTCAACCTAGGCAAACCCACCACAAGTAGCTCAGAAGCATGCCGCTTCTGTGGGTCCAGGAGTGGAACAGAGTTATCTGCTGTTGGTAGCGTTTGTTCTGATGCAGACTGCCAGGTGTGTACATGGTTAGAGTCACGGACTTTCCTAGGGAGGAGGACCACATATTCCCACATGACACTTCCACTTTGTACAAATAAGAGTCATAACTCAGACAAAGTTCAGTTTTGTAAATTTTTTTTGATAAGCATTAAATGCTTTATCAAAGCTGGAGAATGGATCAAATAGGGCTCTCAAGCCCAAACCAGATTCTTATGTGTGTTTCTCAACTACCATGACCATATCTACTTAATGTTTAATTTTGAGCTAGAAATCGTTATCTGTAGGCTTCAGTTCCATAGCCTTTATTCATTTCTTTCCCTAAAATAAACTCCTAGCATTGAGTCCTGAACATGTGTATACATATTCCATGCTTTCCAAATATTTTCAGTTCCTCAGTTCATACAAGAAGAATTTAGATAATGTTCATATGGTAAGAGATACCTGTTTTGTTTTTAACCTCTATTTTGACAAGCTATATGATGATTGGGAGATTATACATCAGGAACTTTTTACTTCATGCCCTTGCATGATGGACAGATTAAAATTGTAGTTCACTTTTTAATCAGCATTTCTATTATGTGGAATGAAATTTTTAAAAATCACATTGAAAATAAAGTAGATGCTGTTAAAAATCCTAATTTATATTCAAACAAAACGAAGCTCACTGTTTTTCTTTGCTGTGATAGGTATTTCCTATATGAAAGTAATTTTGGAAAATTAATATCATAGGTATAATTACCAGGATATGTGCCCTTTTTGATCATTGTCTACCATTACAATTCATCTTTAATAGGAATATGCTAAGATAGCCTGTAGTAAGACACATCCTTGTGGCCATCCATGTGGAGGTGTTAAAAATGAAGAACATTGTTTGCCCTGTTTGCACGGCTGTGACAAGAATGCTACAACCTTGAAGCAGGATGCTGATGACATGTGCATGATATGTTTCACTGAAGCACTCTCGGCAGCACCAGCCATTCAGGTTGCCTCAGCTTTTAAATGTATCTAGATATTCACATGGGGAAATGTAAATATAATGTCAAATAAAAAGATGATTGGAGTCTTTTATGACTGGGCAAAAAGTCCTTTTAATATATTGAGCAAATTCTGCCTCTTCATGTTCTTCATGTTTTGTGTGTCCACCTTTATGATTGTGTGAATTTATACTTGATAGCACATATAAAATATTCAGAAGACAGGAATTGATTAGATAAGCAGCTAGTCTTAATTTCTGAAATCAAGAATGTCATTTTATAGTGTAATTTGATTGATCTGTACATATTGATACATGCTTTCATATATGACAGAAGTTACTACTATGTTTGCTAAATAATTTTTTTTAACTTTTGGCTAGCTGTTCATAAGTATTTTCAGTCCTTGTCATTGATTCCAAGATAATGAATATTCTCCAAAAATAACCTGAAAGACAATATATTTATTTCTCTTTTTTTAGCACTGGGAATTGAACACAGGGTCACTTTCCCATTGACCTATACTCTCAGCCCTTCTTTTTTAATTTTTATTTGTTTTTATTTTAAAACAGTGTTGCTAAATTTCTAAGGCTAGCCTCAAACTTGTCTTCCTCCTGCCTCAGCTTCCCAAGTAGATGGGATTATAGGGATGATATCTGCAATCTTGACAATAGTAGTTCTTCTTCCTCCCTAACATGGCTTATGTCATATAGGTGGCATGCTGTCCACCTACAACTACAAAACATTTTTTAAAATATATATATATACAAATGTCTTTTATCAAGAACACAGGCAACAACAGGTGTTGGCGAGGATGTGGGGAAAAGGGTACACTCATACATTGCTGGTGGGGTGCAAGTTGGTGCAGCCACTCTGGAAAGCAGTGTGGAGATTCCTTAGAAAACTTGGAATGGATCCACCATTTGACCCTGCTATCCCACTTCTTGGCTTATACCCAAAGGACTTAAAATCAGATTGCCTCAGTGATGCAGCCACATCAATGTTCATAGCTGCTCAATTCACAATAGCTAGATTATGGAATCAACCTAGATGTCCTTCAGTAGATGAATGGATAAAGAAACTGTGGTATATATACACAAT
>JAJEJO010005814.1:1077296-1173051 GCA_020662805.1 Glaucomys volans
GGGGGGGGTGGGGGGTAAAATTAATAACAGAATGTGTGACAGATACCATTGCCCTGTGTACATGCATGAATGCACAGATGGTGTGACTCTACTTTGTGTACAACCAGTGAAACAATAGCTGTACTCCATTTGTGTTCAATGAATCAATAAGTAAATAAAAAAAATAAATAAATAAAATAAAATTAATTTACCAAAAAAAAATATATATATACACATATATATAAAAATTTATATATATATATAAATGGTAAACATTAGTAGAAGCTGAAGGTTTTGTTAATAATATTCCATGAATAATAATGAAGTACTAAAATTTCATTATACTAAAGTTCTTGATTTTTATTCTACCTACTTTAAGTAACAGCTTACATTTAATAGTCTCCCAGTTACTCAAATGTATCATTATTGCATTTGCTTACATCATCTTGTTTCTTTCTTTAAGCTGGATTGTAGTCATGTATTCCACTTACAGTGCTGTCGACGAGTTTTGGAAAACAGATGGCTTGGTCCAAGGATAACATTTGGATTTATATCTTGTCCCATTTGCAAGGTATGGAAAGAATCTGAACTTATCTACTTTCTATTTCTTTTTCTTTTCACCTTCCAAACTAAATGAGCATCAGTATTTCTTGGTGTCCTTCCCTGTTTGCTATTTATCATCAGTTTGCACTTCTCATCCAAGGGGTTTCTGAGAACATAATATGGTCTCTATCTGCTTATAAAGCAGTCCAAAACAGTTATTGTCAATTAAAAGCTTTTCAAGTTAAACATTGCATGAAAAAATTTATTTAAACAACATTCTGTGTTAATGATACATCACTACTTTCAGACCTCCTGAGAATTATATCACATGACATCACCAAAACCAAAAAGAGTTTTCTGGTTCTTAGAGGTACTGACACCTGCCATTAAAGGGTGAAATCTTGGTTGTTAGAGCAGATTCTTTTAGAGCTCATTAAAATGAGGAAGAAAAATTCTTGGCATTTTGACACATTTCTACAAAAGTAGTAAGAAAAGTAAGAAGTTGTTTTGGCAAGCTAATAATGATTAATAATATGCTTTTGTTAAAGAGTGTGACAATGCCTTATTAATGCCTTGTTAATTCTTCACTTGTTTTGTTCTGTTTAGTTCTCCCTGTCTTCTTATCTTCATATTTGCAGACTGGTGCAAAGGGCTTAACATGACAAGATGCAGCACAGTCATTGCTTAGTTAGGCTGAGGAATAATCAAAAAGATTGGTATTTTGTTTTCTTTCTCATATGGTGCCACAGGGCGGGGTGGATCACATTTAGGAACCTAGAAATGAATACAGGGAAGTAGTGTGAAAAATACTACCTGCTCATTGCCAGTATATGGCATTCTACCCATATCTCCCAGGAATCTAAATATACACACACATCCCACAGACAGAGGCAGTGTATCATATTTGTTGCAGCCAGGTAACTTTTATTCCCACAGCACCAAAGGCAGCAGGAAATATATTTCAGACTCAGGAAATATGAAGAAAAAAACGAAAGTTTCATGCTGTCATTCCTAATTGCCCCTATTTTCCCTTCTCTTGGGAAAATTTAGGCTTAAGAAGACTTTACAGTATCATTTTTAAATAGCATTTTATTTAAAACTTGTTTACCAACTATCTCCTAATATATTACTTGGCCCTTGGATGGCCCACAGTAAGTATTTGTTCAATTAATTAGTAAATTATGCTTTTAAAGAATGTTCATCTTTTTTATTTCAGAATAAAATTAATCACATAGTATTAAAAGACCTGCTTGATCCAATTAAAGAACTATATGAGGATGTCAGAAGAAAAGCCTTAATGAGATTGGAATATGAAGGTCTACATAAGAGTGAAGCTATCACAACTCCTGGTGTGAGATTTTACAATGATCCAGCTGGCTATGCCATGAACAGATATGCATATTATGTCTGCTACAAATGCAGAAAGGTGAATTACAAATTATACTAAAAAGTTTTAAAGCTAGAAATTACCGACATCAAGTTGAATTATATAGTGATTTCTTATGTTTTACATTTGAACATAAAAATGAGAAAGCCTTATGAGGTGTTTCAAGTTGAAATTATTTACTTAATATGCTTTAGAATTTTTTTCTTTTTTTAGCTTAAACATACTTTTTATAAAACATGTAATTACATTCCTGTACAAATATTACTTCCTATCAGTAATAACTTTGTTCAACTGATTCTTGAATAAACTTCTCTTACTTTACTCTTAACCACTTCCTCCTTAAAATTCTTACTTCCGGAGCTGGGGATGTAGCTCGTGATTAAGCTCTTGCCTAGTATGCATGAAGCCCTGGATTCAATCCCAGAACCAAGGGGGGAAAAAATTCTTACTTCCTTGGCTTCCAGGACAGCATTTGATGGCATCCTTCCTTTGTGGCTAACTCCTTCATCAGGTTCCTTTTCATTTATACTTGTTTTCCCAGACCTCTTGCCTGGTGATAGCTCCTTATCTTCAGTGACCTCCAGTTTCCATGCATTTACTACCACCTATATCATTGTGACCTTCCAAAATGAGATTTAGGTACAAATATCCAACTGCCTACCAATCGTTTGGATTTCTCATAAGTACTTGAAAGTTCACTGTCTGGTATTATGTTCATCAACCTTGACTTTCCCAGTCTCCTTTAGTTACAAAGTCCTTTCAATTCTGTCTCCAAATCTCTGTTGAGTCTTCTTTTTTTTTCTTTCTGTTACATCTTCAACAACTCCATTCATTTTCTTTGGTGATTATAGTAGCCTTCTTACTAAGCTCTTACGTGTAGTCTCTGAGCTTCCCATCTGATCCCTTCTACTTACAACACTGATACTAGTATGTCAGTATTTCTAGATCTCAGATCTAACTAGGGCATTCTTCTGCTTATAATCTTGAGCACTGTAGGTCTCTTTAGGCGTGTGAATGGAAGTTTCATCTTTCATGGATTACCATTTACACTTCATGCAACATTATACTGAAAACTTGCATTTCCCCAGTTGTAGCCATGTTCTTTTATTTATTGACACCTCCATGCTATTGCCCAGACTGTTTCTCTTCATGGATGTTCTTTTCTACCTTCTGCACATTTACCCACACCTGCCATCCCCCACCCCCAAACACACCTGCTGAAAGGTATGGCCAAACCTGTCTTTTTCTAGTTCAGGATTCAGCTCAGGTTTCACTTCTGTAATGTGTCCATATCTCCCCATATCACTCCTAACATACAATTTTGTTATCTTGAATACATCCATTATAGCACTCAACTTGCAATACCATTACTGATCAACTTGTCTCTCTGACCAACTTGATAAATTTCATGAAAATAAAGACTATATTCTTCCATTTCCCTGTATCCAGTACTAGCATTTGTTAAATGTTAAGTAAATTAGAAAATAAGTGAATGAGAAATGCATATAGTCTTGCAGTGTAACAAAATGCATAGTCTTAGACTGTAACAAAAAGACTATACAGGGCTGGGTTGTAGCTCAGTGGTAGAGCACTTGCCTAGTACCTGTGAGGCACTGGGTTCAATCCTCAGCACCACATAAAAATAAATAAAATAAAGATACTATGTCCATCTGCTACTAAATATATATGTATATTATATATTTATATATATATATAATTTTAAAAGAAAAAAGAAAAAAAGAATATACAGATAATTAATGGAAGGTATATGGATAAATGATAGCCAGAATGGCAGACAACAAAACCCAAGGAAAGACCAACAGTGTACATTCATGAAACTAAAATATTATTCCTGTTTTTAAGATGCTAAACATCATAAATGAATATGGTGCTACGACAGGGGTAGTAATCCAATGTTTAAGAAGTCAAGCAGAAGATATAGAAGTGAAGTTGAAATAAGCAGTAGGCCCAAGATAAAATTAAATACTTCTAAGGCTAGATTTAGCTCATAGATGACCATTTATAACCTCTGCATCAATGGAGCCTGTCTTTCGACCTGTTCTTCTAGTGCAGATAATAGATTTATATTGAATCAACTTGTTTATTCCCAATTTTGAGTTAGCTTTTTGACTATGGGACAAGATGTTCATGCTTGATGTGCATGTCCCAATTTCTTGGCCTCATTTATTTTGTGCCCAGACAAATACAAATAAATCATCCATCATGATAATTTCATTTATTCATGTGTCTATACTAGATAATGTTAAGACTCTGCTTTATAAGTATAAAGAGTATTATGAATGTAATCACTAAATTTTCCTTGCCTTTTTAAAAAATGCATGATCAGAAGATGCTTAAAATTGATTGTTTTTTTGTCTTCCATTAGGCTTGAAATTACAACTTTGTACTAATATTTATGTTAGGCATATTTCTGTTCTATAGTATTTTAATTTAGGAATTGCTAAACATTTTTTTAAAGGAGTAGAAGGAAATATGTTATTAAATGTTTCAAAATGAGACATATAACCCAAATTGCCCTGAAAAATCAGTTTCTGTTTACTTCTTAATATGTTGTTCTCAGTATTCATTTGGAATATTATGTGTTCTCTTATCATTTTGCTTTGCCAGTACAGTGGTTGAACTCTCCACTCATGAAAGCGTAAATCCAGAATTGGAATAACTTTACTTCTTACTCTGACCCCACCCTCTACAACCAGCAATGTGAGCACAAGCACACTTGGCATTGCAAAGAACTGGTTAACATACAATATTATTTCTAAGACTTCTTGAGTTTTTGCTGCACGCCTAAGGCAATGCAATACTGGATCTCCCAGGCCAGCATTTTCTTTTTTCCTGCTGTAATCTAAATATGGTCTCTCCATAGGCATATTTTGGTGGTGAAGCTCGCTGTGATGCTGAAGCTGGACAAGGAGATGATTATGATCCTAGAGAACTCATCTGTGGTGCCTGTTCTGATGTGTCCAGGGCTCAGGTGGGCAGAACATTTAATTAGGAAAGACAGTTTGGAGAAGTTTAAAAATTCCATTTTTTAAATAATGTAATCAATAAACCAGGATTTTCCACCAGTGTTTTCTGATGTTCATATAGCATTGTGTGATTTTCCAAAATGTTTCATTTGTAGCATTTATTTTGGGTGGTACTTTCATTTTATAATTTGTTCTACATGAAATGATCGCCATATTTAAACACGGAATAAATTTGTATATTTCATTTTCTTAAGCCTGCAAGCTTTTAGGTTTCCCCCTGTTAGTGAAATCTGCACAGTAAATCTGTGACATTGGACGATGGATGAAGTATTATTAATTTTTCAACTTGACATACTAGTAAATATTCACAAGGAAATAAAGCAGTTTAAATATGGATTCTTAAATGTTGTGCTTTTTCCGGGTCTTTTGGGCAAAGCCACGTATTTATATATGAATTTATAATACTTATATCATCGATTTTACTCAGTTTTCAGAGCTATATATACTCTCAAAATAAGAGTTAATGAGTTTACTATGACTGCCTTAAGTTAGTTGAAATAGTGTCACTTTACTATTCTGCTGTCTTTTCTTTCACTATAGATGTGTCCCAAACATGGCACTGACTTTTTGGAATATAAATGTCGCTACTGCTGCTCAGTGGCTGTCTTCTTCTGCTTTGGAACAACACATTTCTGTAATGCTTGTCATGATGATTTTCAAAGAATGACTAGCATTCCTAAGGAAGAACTTCCACACTGTCCTGCAGGTATGCTTTCAGTTTTTATGTTTTTGTTTTGCTTTCAGTGTTTTAATATCACAATTATAATCTACATTATCTAGCTTTGTTTTGTTTTGTTTTGTTTTGTTTTGTTTTGTTTTGTTTTGTTTTGGAACCAGGGATTGAACCCAGGGGTTCTTAACCACTGAGCCACATCTCCAGCGCTTTTTTATATTTTATTTAGAGACAGGGTCTCACTGAGTTGCTTAGAGCCTCACTAAGTTACTGAGGCTGGCTTTGAACTCTCAATCCTCCTGCCTCAACCTCCCAAGCTGCTGGGATTGAGGTGTGCACCACTGTGCCTGGCTCATAATTTAGTATTATGTAAAGATTATATCGTTACTCTATCTCAAATGATGGAAACTCAATTCAGACAAGCCTAAAGTATGGAATGGAATAAATACCTGAACTCTGTAAGGTTAGGACTTCCTGAGTGAAGTAGAAAAGATAAGGTCCTCATCAGAAGTGAGGAGTGAAGAGTTTAATGGAGCAGATCTCTGGGGAATGAGAATGATGTCTACTAAGGATTAGTAAAAAGATTGCCACCAGGCATGGTGGTGCATGCCTGTAATCCCAGCAGCTCGGGAGGCTAAGTCAGGAGGACGGAGAGTTTCAAAGCCAGCCTCAGCAACAGCCAGGTGCTAAGCAACTCAATGAGACCCTATCTCTAAATAAAATATAAAATAGGGCTGGTTGAGTGCCCCTGAGTTCAATCCCTAGTAACAAAAAAATTTTTAAAAAGATTGCTGTTCACCCTTAAAGAGTTATGTGAAGTTTGATATTCTGAATTCATGATGGAACCACATGAAAGGATTTTGTGATTTTTTTTTTTTTTTAAGCCTAGAACCAGTACCTTAAATTGGACAAGTGATTTGATATAGAATGGCTGGGAATTGGGAATGCTTATCCTGGTGAGCATCAGAAAGCCAAGGGAATAAAAGAAGCCACTAATAATATAGGATAATGATTATCTGTGGAGTTCAGGCAGAAAAAAGGAAGGCACTAAAACCAAAACGAGTCTGAAAAAACTGAAAGGGGGAGGGAGACTGGTGATGACAGTGAGTCAGAATACTAGGCTTCTTAGAAGTGAGAGAAATGAGTGGTAAATGGAACCAAGAAAAGAATTTTGAATCAGATACATACATACATACGACACAGTATATGTTGTTTACAGTACTGGGGAGCATACCAGTTAGAATGCAAATCATAAGCCCCCATGGAAAGTAGTTTGATAGTGCCCCTTAGATCCACCAGTGTACTTACTCTTCAGCAATCCCAATTCTGTGATACACCTGTGCATGTGAAGAAAATAATAAGAGGCAGATGTATAAGATTATTGATTACAGCATTGCTTTTAGCAATAAAAATCTGTAAATAATACTAATATCCATTAAGGGAGCAGTTAATACTAAATACTGTGCATCATTTAAAAAAGAAAAATGGAGTGTTTCTTTGTACTGTTTTGGAAAGATCTCGAGCAGATAGTGTAAATGAAAAAAGTTAATTACAGATCAATATATAGTCTACTACTTTTGTAAGAAAGCAGAAATGCATATATTATTTATTTATAGTTGCATAAAGAAACACTGGAAGATGCATAAGGAACCAATAATATTGATTTATCTATTGACGAAAACAAGGTAAAGTGGTGATAGAGACAGGACTAGGGAGGTGACTTCTGATTATAAATAATTTTTTAATATTTTGGTTTTCTTTAACATTTTGATTTATAAGTCATGTGAAATATATTACCTTTTTAAAAATAAAGATAAATAGGACTTTTTAACGTATAGCTACTTTTTGCCATTTTCTGGGCCAAATTAAAATTGTTATACTGATCTCCATCAATGAACTTTTTTTCCCCTCCTTAAGTAGAAATGGCAGAGTTTGAAAGGAGTGATTTTAGAATGATGTAAGGCCAATGTTTTAGGATAAAGGCCAGAATAGAGATAGGAGCCAAGGTTAGGAGAGAGGGTGGTGAGCTGAGGTCAGCAAATGAAGGGAGTGAGAAGCAGGCAGTATTTTAGATGATTTTAGCTCCAAAGGAAGGCAGGGGTGGGGGTAGTCAATGAAAGTAGTAGGTCATGATCTGGAAATAAATGTGAGCCAGGAGAAAGCTTGTCATACTTCCTGACCTTATGACAACAGGGAGCTTAGAAGACCACTTTCCAGCTGAGAACATTTAAAGGCAAGCAACATAAAAAGCAAAATTTGTTACATGTGGAGTTCCCATTTTCCCAGCACCATTTGTTGAATAGGCTATCTTTTCTCCAGTGTATATTTTTGGCACCTTTGTCTACTATGAGATAACTGTATTTATTTGGTTTGTCTCTGTGTCTTCTATTTTGTACCATGGGTCTACATGTCTATTGCCAGTACCACACCATTTTTGTTACTATTGCTCTGTAGTATAGTTTAAGGTCTGGTAGTATGATGTCTCCTGCTTCACTCTTCTTGCTAAGGATTGCCGTGGCTATTCTGGGTCTCTTATTTTTCCAAACAAATTTTATTTTAAAGATGAGGGATCTAGGGCTAGAGTTGTGGTTTGATGGTACAGCACTTCCCTGGCATGTGTGAGGCCCTGAGTTCAATCCTCAGCACTGCATATAAATAAATGAAATAAAAGAACCATTGACAACTAAAAAAAATATGTAAAAAAAGATGAGGGATGTAATAATCAGAAAAAAATAAGTTCATTTTGCTTCAGTGTATTTATCTGAAAAATGGGGATAAGAGATTTGGATTTTTGTGACTAGGAGAGAATTGATAGACTATTACAGTATCTCAGTAGTAATCACTCAGATGTTTGCAGGTGCTTTTGCTTTGTCTTTAGTTTTACTATTACTATTTCTTACCATTATTATTATTTCTTACCATTGTGTTCAATTATGAAGACAGGGGTCATGTACTGTTCGTCTCAACATCCGAAGCACCTACCATACCATTCACACATTAAGGATTCTATCGGTGTTTGCTGAGTGAATGTGCCCTTCTTTTTTCCCTGAAGAAACTCAAGCACTGCAGTTTGCATAAGTCGCCACAGTGCTACCAGAACTAGATCTCCCACAGGGTGTACCCTCCTGCACACTTCCATACCCACTCATGGGGGAGACACCAGTGTGCATTGCAATTTGGGACAGGAGATGTACTCTCCTTTATAATTAACACAGGCATAATTAACTGCTAGCCAGTCCTGGGGTCTCCCACATTGACCCATCCCAGGTCTGTGCCTGCACTTGAATCAGCTCAACTGCTACGGTCATGTGTTAGCTCAGACCAACAGGTGACTTCTTTCTCTTGAGATTAGCTGTCTTCACTTTGCTACCCACCCCATGCCTTGGTGTTACTCTAATGGAACTTAATTTTCATTTACCTGGAACAGGCCTCAGTTCATTGTTGTTCAGTAATAGTAATAACAACTAATATTAATTGTATGCTCATAGTGTGTCGAGTTGAGAGCCTCATAAACACTAGCCTTTTACCTCTTTCTGTTTTCTTCTTTTCACAGTAGAGAACCTTTTAAACCTAGAAGTAAATTGAATGAGATCTCATTCCCTATTGATCTGAAATGAACTCAGTTCCTCCAAACACATGATACATTTCTCTCAAGCAAATTCAGAGTTTACATTTATTGTTTTGAAAAAACTAGCTGTAGAAGACTAATGTATAGGGGCTGGGGATATAGCTCAGTTGGTAGAGTGCCTGCCTTACAAACACAAGGCCCTGGGTTCAATCCCCAGCACCATGAAAAAAAAAAAAAAAAAAAGAAAACTAATGTATAGTCCTGTCCCCCTTCTCTGGTTCAGTTGGGAGTCTGCACTGGAGTGTAAGCACAGTCTGTGTTCCTGGCAGCATGGTGATGCTCCTCCTTGTTTGTGAAGAAGCTAAAGTCCTTTTTAAATGATGTGAAACACATGACATGAAACACATTAACAACAAATTTCTTCTAAAGAAATAGAAGAGTGCAAGTGTTTTTTTTTTTAATAAGCCTACTTTATTTGGTTATTATCTACAAATTTTTATCTTCCCTTAGGTGTTTTTTACAGATTATTATATTTTGTTATTTTAATGTTCATATTTTAAGTTGATAAATTTTAACTCTCCTACTAATCTCCCTTCAGATACTTTTTGAAAATAACACTAATAGTCTTCCCACTTATAAGTGTGCACTTTCTCTTCCGTGAAGGTAGGGGATAGCAACCTGGCTTATTTATATTTAGAATGTTTGCTTATAGACAAACATCTTGTATAAAAGTCCTCCATATTTTCTCATCCAGAATAATTTTCTGCCAGATTAAAATGAGGGATTTTTGTGACCATTTTTGCACAATGCAGATTTAAAATGACATTATCTGAGTCATCTGTTAATAGAAAAAGACCAGTAAGCTCATAATGGTTCTCTCAAGGAAGGATGTTGTGGGTAAGGAACCATGTCACTTTTTTTTGTTATTTTTATCTGTTATGTTGAAGTTTTTATGGTGATCATTTTTATTTTGTGATTAGAAGAAAAATAAAAATTCTAATTTTATATTTTACAACTATGGTCATGTTATTTCATTGAATAACTTACCAGTGATTCCTATTTATAAGAAGTTTGTGTGTATATTTTAAAAACATTAAATTCCTTTGTCTCCTTCAAAATTGTACAGGTCCCAAAGGCAAACAGTTAGAAGGAACTGAATGTCCACTCCATGTTGTTCATCCACCCACTGGGGAAGAGTTTGCTCTGGGGTGTGGAGTGTGCAGAAATGCTCACACTTTTTAGAACACTCAGATCCTTTATCTACAGAGAGAAAAGTTGCCTTTATCCACCAAGAGGATGCAGTGAAGTTTAAACTTTGCTCAGGATAAGGATGGGACCATTTTTACATCCATGAAAACATACTATTCACAGTGCAAGAAGGATGCCAAATACCATGTACATAATTCTTGCTATGGAAACTTTCCCCATTATTTTGGTTTCTCTTCTTTTGAACCAAGACATCAAATTTGTGAGGTGTTTGCATGTGGCCATTACCGTCTTTGGCCTGTGAAGCATTGGACATTTATAGATAATTGATGTAAAAGAATTGCCATACCCATGGACTAAGAATGATGCCGGCTTTCAAGCAAAAAAGAAAAATAATCATTGTTTATTGTATACTGCCTTTTTGTAATCCTGTACAATTGCATCACGGGTGGGGATAAAAAGAGGAATATTCTGGTTTATTTCCTAGACTGTTATTTAAAAAAAAATTGTGTTAGGACAGCATATAAATGTAATAAGTATCACACTGTATATAAAGATATCAATGTTTGTCCTGTATAAGAATTACTAAATTACAAATGCAGTTTCATTTAAACTTCTAGGTTAAGTTTGAGCCTGAAATTTTAATGAAGTGCAATACTGAGTGTGCCTCATTATCTTTGCAGCTGTAAACATATTGGAATGTACATGTCAATAAAACCACTGTACATTTTTATACAGTGATAAAGTCTAACATTTGTGTAAGGTGTTATTTGAGAAACAAAATTTAAACAGCTTCAAAGTCTTAAAATCCATTCAAGCTTTTTGGAAAGAAATTATTAACCTGGCCCAATCATGATTCCCATAATTGTTTGTTAGGGAAAATAAGAGTAATAATGAAGCACTATGGTAAGAGCCCAAAGGAAAATGAGAGAATGAGGTAAGTATATTTGACTTAAAACTCACAGTCCACAGGAATGAAACTAACCTTGAGAAGACACATAGACACTTGGGAACTGTAAGGAATACCATCTTGTGTACACTGACTTTGCTAACAAATTGATAATCTCCAGGTAATGGGGGTGGGGGGAATCAGGAAACTATTGAATACTTGGCTATATTGAGCAATCTCAGGGTAAACTTCTAGTAATGAAAGGGGGGAAGCCACAAAATTCTACCTTGTGTACTCACAAGGACTTGAACTTTAAGGAATTAATCTTTAATCATATGATCCCTAGCATTTCAAAAACAGCAAACTTAACATTTTAGGAATAAACTGCAACAAAGCACAGAAAGGAATGACTGGCAGGCATTTGACTGAAGCATCTCATGCACAAAGATCATGCTTTAAGTCTCGCCCAGTGGTGCACACCTGTAATCTCAGCAACTCAGGAGGCTGAGGCAAGAGAATTGAGAGTTCAAAGCCAGCCTCATCAAAAGTGAAGCACTAAGCAACTCATTGACACCCTATCTTTAATAAAATACAAAATAGGGCTGGGGATGTGGCTCAGTGGTTGAGTGCTCCTGAGTTCAATCCCCAATACAAAAAAAAAAAAATCATCCTTTGAATACCCTGTGTAATATACCAGGCAGGAATATTAGGCAGGAAGCTGCAGAACCTTAGTGAAACTTTCTGACAGAAACTCTTCATCTGTTATATTTTCAAGCATAGCAAAAGCAATTTTTCTTTAAACAGTTTTCTGGCCTAAGATTGTGTTCTATAAATAAGCTTATTTGATAAAATATATGCAGTACTGTTCATACTTTACCCAGTGTTGACTATTTTGCCACCTTTTTCAGATTTTTCAACCTCAGCAGCTCTCTCTGCCTCCTTTATCACCATATTCCATCTGGACCCAGGCCCTTATGTTTCTGATGGTCATTGTATGATGGAACATTACGCTCATTTTCCTGAAATCTGCAAATAGCACATGAAAAGTGCTGGGATTGAAACCAGAAGACTTAAGAGCAAGCCCTGACTGCCTTTTTTTGCCTGTGTGACCTTGAATGAGCCACTTATTTTGGTATTAGAAATAATACCAAATCCAAATCAAATGGCAATGTATTTAAAACTGCTTTATCCCACAATAAAATAGTATTTAAATGAGAAGAGCAAAGGAAAGAACATTTACTAAACATCTCCCAGATTGCAGATGCTGAATTAAGCATTTTATTTTGTCCTCCCAACAGCTCTGGGAGTAAAGCATTATTAATCTCATTTAGCAGTTTAGAGAAGTTAAATGACTTGCACTAGATTCCCACTGTATTTGGCTGGGGAAAAAAAAAATCCTAAGATGTGCATCAAGAACTTTCTAAAGCCCAAACTTTTTCTGCCACATGATGCTATTACTTACTGATGGTTCTGAAAAGAATTTATGAAGTAGTAACAACATGTAATATGGGCACAGTTGCAAAGAGGCAAGACAGTATTTGCTCACAGCCACAGTCAGTTTAGTTGGGAGGGGTGCAGCTCAGAGCTCCTGTTCAGGTGAGTTCCCACTTCAAGGAGACTGGTTCCATACAGCTTTCGCCTCCAGCACCAACATTTGATCCCAAACTACAGTCTTCTAAGGCAGCTCCAGCCAACAGAATTCAGCCATCATTCTAGGGCCTGGCCATTTCTGTCCAAGCACTCAGACTGACCTTTATAGTCAATCTTTGCACCAGTACTTGGGCCAGTGGAGACCCACTTAGAGCTTCATTGTCATAAGGGAATTTTCTAACCTGAGCTTCTTCCTGTATCCCTCTCCTTTCACGAATCTACATCCTTGAAGACTCTCCTTCCAGCTCTCTCAGCCCATTATCTTTCACAGGCTTTCCTCCCAACACATTTCCTACACTTCTAACTTCATGTTGATATCTCCCTCCTAGGGGGCCTGGCACAAGAGGATAATATAATTTAAATGTCTTCTTTGAAGATGATTCAGTTCACAAATGACCTCAGGTGACAGGGAAAATAGCTATACTATGAAAGCATAAATACTGGAGGGAGTCACAGTGAGAAGAAATGATGAAAGAAAGTAAAAGTCACGCTTGGGGATGAGTGGTCCAGTAACACTGCAGTCTCATATAGTTGCAAAAGATATGACCACCAACTCCACAGTAAGTTTCTTAGCAAAATGAACACAAGAAACATGTTCAGTTACAACATGTCCATATCCTCAAAAAGAGAGTGAGTTTTGACAAGAAAAAGTGTGAAGGAACATTCTAGGAAGAGAACATGGTGAGAACTAAGGCACTGATATGTTCCTCCAATTGTGTGTAGCTTTTTGCCTCTTTAATAAATATTTGAGTACTGTTCTAGGCTTGCACTTGAGAGTACACTCTGATGAGGGTAAGAGACTTTGTTCCCCATTGCTTAGTAATGATTTTCCCATTTGAAGGTGCTTGAATGGACTACACCAGTTAGTTGATATGTACAGCACTATGCACTAGTGACATACAAAATATAAACAGTACAATATTACTAAGAACTACTGTCAAGGTTTTATAATATAATGAAACATTTACTGAGGGCTCACTGTAGCAAGCACTATGCTAATGCATAGGTGTGGCAGTGTAAAGGCCTCCCAAAATCTTCCTGTGTCTTAATCCCCAGGTATATGAAGATGTTACCTTGTGTGGCAAAAGGGACTTTGCAGATATGATTAAGGACACAGACCTTAAAATGATATTAGATTTTAATTTCAAGTTAGAATTCTGATTTTAATTAGAAATTAATTTTAAAAATTTAATTTTAGTTGGATTAACAGAGCAGGCCTAATATAATCAGAAGAGTTCTAATGTGGAAAAGAAGGAGGAAAGGGGATCAGAGACCAGAGAGACTCTTGGCTTTGAAGATGGAGGAAAGGGCCAGGTGCCTACAAAGAAAGATGGCCTCCAGAAGCTGGAATGAGCAGGAAAACAGATTCTCTTTTGAACTAGAAGGAATGCAGTTGTGCTGACACCTTGATTTTATTCCACTTTGGATCTGATCTCCAGAACTGTAGAAAAACAATTTGTGTTTTTCTAAGCCACCAAACCTATGGTAAATTTTTACTGCAGCAATAGGAAACACATGAGCCTTCCTGTGCACGGTCACATTTTTATCTCCCACAAACCTATGAACTGTTGTTATCCTTTTTCTAATGAGGCAACTGAGTCTCACAGAAAGAATGGAAAATATTTCAATGATTTTTTATACTGACTACACATGGAAATAATATTTTGAATACACTGGGTTAAGTAAAATAAATTAATAAAATTGATTTTACCTGTTTCTTTTAACTTTTAATGTGGCTTCCGGAAAATATTAAATATGTGCCTTGTATATATTTCTAGAACAGTGCTGGCCTATACTCTTATCCTCCACAGCTTGATTGTATCATTTATCACTGCATTTTTTAAATTTAGATTTTACCTGATACATAAAAATATTAAAATTATATTTATAAATGGGTAACTTATGACATTTTGATGCATGTATATGTTTTGTAATGTCAGGTTTAGAATATCTAACTTCCCAAAGTTTATCATTTTTATAGCAAAACATTCAATATCCTTCTAGCTTTTTGAAATATAGAGTACATCATTATTAGCTAGGCACACTACTGTATTACTGTGCAATTGCATAACTGGATACAGAACTTCTTATTCCCACAGGTGAAAACAAATCTGTGGTGATAGATTTCAGAACAGTGGTTGCTTCTGAGAAGGCATTGCATAGGAGGGAGCAGCAGGTCACTGTAATATTTTTATCCTGAACAGGGAGTGGTTACACAAGTGCCCAAGTACAGAAATCCAACACACTATACACTTAAGATTTATGCACTGCTTACAAATGATACCTTAGTAAAAGAAAATAAGTCATAAAAGATGACTCAGGGAAAGAGCATGGTTATACATAAGCTTAAATGACAGGTCTAATTTGTGTTTGATGTTACAAAGAGAGAAGTACTGATTGCTTTTGAGTGAAAAGACATGCTCCAGTCAGTTCTTCAGGAAGATGAACAGGAAGCATCAACCAGCCTTCCAAGACCCATCAGCTAAATCAGTCACGAACCTCTCTCAGTTAATGAAGTGGAAACAAATGACTGGGTGTCTGGTGATGAATAAAGGCGGTGTCAAAACAAAAACTTTGATTTATTGGAACACAGCATATGATACCAGAAAGTTGAGTTCCTCGAAAGAGAAAAGTTAAATATATTCCCTGTGCCTAGCAATAAATTTAATGGCCCAACACATTGAGTAAAAGGCCTCACTGCAGTGACCTAGCAATAAGAAGGGGTCTAGAAATTCTCCAGGGCACTAAAGGAAAGGTGGGTCCAATGTTGGACACCACTGCATGTAGCACACATAAAAATGAGCTTGGATATTATAATGTAGAGAAGTATAATATCACAATTACAGTCAAGATAGTGAAGGAAAGAACCAAGGACTTAAATATGGCAAGTAGCATATTTTGTCTCAATCAGATCTATCGGGCAAGGTAGAAGGGGCAACTGGAAATCCAATGCAGCAATTTATATGACATTTAATTCCAAAATGTTCTCGTGAATAGGAAAGAAGAAAATCTGACAGAATTATAGAAGAAAGTATTATCATTGGGATAAATTAATGAACTCTGTGAGACTGTCCACTTGTAAAGTACAGCTCCAGTTAAAGCTGAAGATTTCTATGCCTTGTAAATAAAGCATGTGCACATGGATATCCAAAACCTGAGCACAACTTGGAGCCTGATTGAAAATAACTATACATCTGCCATTGTGGAATGACCTGGGATACATTAGAGAAATAGGCAACAAAAGAGAGTTTGCCTCTTCTTGATTCAATTCTAACCAATATGAATACACCTGATTGGCATCGGTGGACATGATGGGCTGAGGTCACTTAAACCTGAATATTGTATTGGAAAACATAAAAATGTGAGTTTAATATCACTTGTTCTTAAGACAAAGGTCATGGGTGAAAATAATAAACACATTTTGTTTGTACCTAAAAAGGAATAGTCTCAGAAATTCCTCTATCAGTGGATCAAATATCCTTGGCAGGTAGTGAGGGCATCACTGGGGCTATTCAGGGATGTTGTATTACAATGGCAGAATGAATGGGAAACCATCCTATATTGGGAGTGGGGAATAGTGAGAGGAATCTGAAATCTATCTAAAAGGCTAAAAGCGAACCATTTTTAGCTAGTGTGATGTGTCTCATAATGAGTGCCAAGCCCAGGAAAAAGTTATGTCTTAGCATTTGCCTGGGTTATTGCTTATCAAGGAACAAATCCAAAATCCTAAGCACATTTTCCGCTTATGTTAGCATCCCTTTGGTTTAGCTTAGACTGACAAGAGAGAGAATATCACAACGCTTGCTGAGAAGACCTAGCATTGAAACAACCACTTATGTTCTTCAAGCAATTAGAGCCAGTAGTAATAATAACAATATAGCTAACATTTACTTAACATTGCCATATGCTTGCGACTAGTTGACCTATTTGTTTTATACACGTTAAGTTATATGCAAATACTATGCCATTTTATGTAAAGGATTTGATTATCCAAGGATTTTGGTATCCTTGTGGGGCAGGGGGGATCCTGGAATCAATCCCACGTGGATACCCAGGAGCAACTTGTACTACAGCATAACCTAATCTATCTTGATTGTTTGTGTACTAAGAAGGTGGTGTTTGTAGTAGTGCTCTGCCCATGGTAGAGGAGTGTACTCTCTGTGGAGAATTGAAAAGCAATAATAAAGCTCCCTAATTATTGGACTGCTCTTTGGCCATATTTACTGACAATTCTAAAAGTCACTAATAAAATATTCTTCCGCGCCGCGGAGCCTGAGGAGCGGGGCTAGGCAGAGGGGCTAGGCTATGTCCGCGGAAGTCCCCTAGGCGGCCTAGGTGGAGGAGCAGAAGGAAATGGAAGATAAAGTAACTAGTCCAGAGAAGGCTGAAGAAGCAAGATTAAAAGCAAGGTATCCTCATCTGGGACAAAAGCCTGGAGGTTCAGACTTTTTAAGGAAACGATTACAGAAAGGGCAAAAATATTTTGATTCTGTGGATTACAACATGGCAAAAGCAAAGATGAAGAATAAGCAACTTCCTACTGCAGCCCCAGATAAGACAGAGGTCACTGGTGACCACATTCCCACTCCACAGGACCTTCCTCAACGGAAACCATCCCTTGTTGCTAGCAAGCTGGCTGGCTGATTAAAAGAGCTGACCTGCATGAATTTTCTAATTTCCATTATTTCTCCTCGTATGTTGCTTATCCACTTTTTATTCCTTTCATTCACTAAGTCATATGAGACTGACGGTAGCGATAGTGTGTGCTGCTATTATAAGGGAATATACATGTGTAGAGGTTTTGATTAGTTTTAACAGTGCACTGATGAAAAGGACATGTCGGGGCAACATAAGTGATCTACTTGAAAATATTTGTATATATTACCTAACTCCCAGTGTAGGTTCCAACAAGTAACAAGCAAATTTTACAATTTTAATGTTTTGACCTTCCTCCCTTCACCTTAATTATGGCTTACTTAATTATGTTACTTTTATTTAATGTAACCTCTATATTGATTTCTTCTGTATTTTCCTTTTGGATTTTGTAAAACAGAAGTTTAAGACCACAAGTTGGAAAAAAGGTCACATAATTCAAACACCAATAGAAGGGACTTCGAAAGATAGATTTGTATAACTGTGCTTGAACTCGAATGGTCTTAAACCTGTTTCAGCTTTAACAATAGAATTTTACTTGGGCAATATTTGCCCAATCTGGTGTAACTTACGTGACTTCAGTGCTTAACAGCTGCCATTGAAGTTAGTATTCTTATTTAGATCTGTAGTGTTGATTACCTTTCATTGTTGAAGATGTGATTGAGGTATGCATGTGCATCAACTGTTGAATTTGCTTTTGTGCCATTTTGTAAATACAGTAGTTTTGCACAATCTTTAAAAAAAAAAAAATTCTTCCCTGATGGATAAATCTGCTCCACAGCCACCCTCCCTCAACCCACATGCAACTAATCTTGACTTTAAAAATCAATAAATGTAAATAAGTATTGACTTATCAAAAATAAGTACAAGCTTATTTTTTTAAGTTGAAATAAAACTTTAACAATAACAAGGTTGAAGAGAGGGGTATTCCATAGGTAAAGTATACCAAGGTCCTTGTTTTGTTTAGGAGGAGGGTAGACTCTAATGGAAAAATTAAAAGGTTCTATGATCGGTGTGTGATTGAATATTAATTTGATATATACTGATTATACTTATGTAACTATTCCCAATATAGGATGGTTTCCATTCATTCTGCCATTATAACACAATATTTACTTAACATTACCATATGCCTGCAACTAGTTGACCTGTGTGTTTTATATGTTGTCATATACAAATACTATGCCATTTATATAAAGGACTTAATTATCCAAGGATTAATGTGTTAAACCACATTAATGGTTTAATGTGTTTGGGTAATCATTTATTCTGTTAACCTAGTTTCAAGTAAAGGGGCTTGTTTTGATTTGCTTTTCTTCTAATAATTATCATTACCTTTCTCAGAACTTCCTATTGTCCCTCACAATCCAGTCACTGAAGGACCTAAAATAAAATGTTGCAGTTCAGGTACATCCACATTACTATGCTGCTAGAGAGTTTGCACAATTTGACTTGATGATCTGATAGCCAGGCCTTAAAAAAATCACTGGCCTTTCCCCATATTCAGTCCTAATGTAATTTTACATATGACTTCCTAGTTCAGTTTCTTAGGAGAAGGAGGACAATGGAGGTCTCTGAGAATACTGCCTTCCAGTCTTTCCCACAAGGGTTAAGGAGTTCAAAGGCATCTTTGGATGGAAACTACTTTTTCTTCTTTGTTTTTGGGCGGGGTGGAGGAAAGGTGTGTAATTCAAACTATGATTTTGCACCTAAGGACATTTCTACTTTTGATAAAATCAATATTCCCAAATTCAAACTTTTAAAACAAGTTAATTAAGTAGCAGTTACAAAGATGCCTTAATTCACAAAAGGCTCCACCAAAGTTTTTCTTATAGTCATCTACTTGTTTACACTATCCCCATTGTTTTCGAAAAATATAAGTTTCAGGAATCTCCTTATTTCATAAAGCAAGCGTGGTTTTTAAGAAGTAATAACTGAGGTTAAAAATCTATTGGAGCCGGGCGTGGTGGTGTAATCCCAAAGGCTCCGGAGACCGAGGCAGGAGGATCGCAAGTTCAAAGCAGTCTCAGCAATTTAGCGAGGTCCTAAGCAATTAGAGACCCTGTCTCAAAAAAAGGGGGTGGGGTGGGGTGGGGATGCGGCTTAGTGGTTAAGACCCTTGGGTTCAAACCCTGGTATACAGAAAAGGAAAGGAAAGGAGAGAAGGGAGGGGAGGAGAGGAGAGGCAAGGGAAGAAAAGGAGAGACGAGAGAGAGAGAGAGAGAGAGAGAGAGAGAGAGAGAGAGAGAGAGACAGACAAAGGGAAAGAGAGAGAGGGAGGAAGGAAGGAAGGAAGGAAAAAAGAAAACAACAGGAAAATCACATTGGAAAAAAAGAGAAATAGAAATACTCTAAAAACAAAAACCATCTAAAATGCAAGTCCTATCACTGTCAGCATGCGGGGGTATGTCCCTGCGGTCTTTCAAGCACCGTTTATGTTTATGTGTGCACACAGTATCTTTAGAGCTTGCATTTAACCCCACAGGTCACCAGGCGCAAGGCGTGGTCACCGAGGGCCGCGCCTGCCTCACGGAGGTGTGTCCCTGTCAACAGCTACTGTTTTTCATCTGCCGGGTGGAACTCGCTGCTGGATTAGAGTAGGCTCCAGAGACACTCCCTCCTTTCTTGTTTCTGCTCCACCTCTCTAAACTTTCCAGTTTCAGCGGAAGATAATCTCTTCCGTATCTAGTTAGCTCTAGTCCGCCTACATTCCGCTCCAAAACAAAAATTTCCCTTCCAGCGGGAATCACGTCTCGGGCGGTTAGACAGAGGACTCCCCAGTCCCCAAAGCCAAGACCCGCCGCAGGCGCACTCCGCTGGGCGCGCTCCCTCGCCGTCTGGCCCCGCTTGGCCCCGCCCCCCTGAGAGCGAGCCGGCCTCGGACGCGCGCCCGCCCACTCGGGCGGAGACGCGCGGAGGAAAGCGCGCGGCCGCGAGCCCCAGGCGCCATTTTGGACTCGGTTTCTGGGCCGAGGCGCAGGGGTCGTACGCGTTGGCCGCAGTTCGCTGAGGGCATCTCTGGCTGCGACGGGGAGTCCCGGGGCACGGACGCAGAAGACAGCGCGGGACTAAGAAAGAGGTCTTCTCTTTGGACAGCTAGAGCCGCAAAGGTGGAGCCGCGTTGGCGCCCGCCGCGGGACCAGCGCCTCGGATGCGGGCGGAGCGCGGGGGGCTGCGGCGGCGGGAGCGCGAAGCGGGGGCCCCGGGGGGCTTCATGTGAGAGCCGCGGGAACAACCGCCGCCGTCCCCGGAGCGCGGGGTGGTGTGTGGGGGAAGCCGCTCCCGGCAGCAGGTAACGGCGGAGGGGCAGGGCCGGGGCCCCGCGAAATGACGGTCTTGGGAGGGTCCGCCGTCCGGCTGTGGGCCGGCCGAGGGGTGCGGGCTCCGGGACGCGGGCGGGCCGCCTCTCGCGAGCGCGGGTGGGAAGCGGGGCGCGACACCCAGATCTCGGAGACTGCTTGGGGGCGTCTCCCCACGGTGCTTGCTTCAAAACATGTCAACAAGGCGTGGTGCGTGCGCGGCGGCTGTGTGGAGCCTCGCCGGGCGGCATTATTAGTTTTGGCGGGGGCTGGTGACAGACACCGCTGAGCTCTGCCCGGCGTCGGCCGCGCCCGAGCAGGTAGCTTGAGAAGTAAGAGGCACTACGATTTCAAAACATACTATCCAGGGTAGGGCGCCTGAGATGTCACAGAAAGCCAGTCCGTGGAGGTGGCGCAGGGAGGAGAGGACTCCCCCGCCGCGTAGCCGAGTGGAAAACTTGGTCAACTTATGAGGAGCAGCTTCGCTCTTGTTCTCAGCACGAGCAGAGGTTAGGTGGAGTTGCAGACAGGGGACAGGGATCAGGAAGCAGCCCAGTCAGTGTTCGGCCTGCAACTGCAGGCTAAGAGGTGACAGAGATTCTTTTGTTGTTATTAATGGTGTTCCATCAAGTGACCCAGGTATTTTAATGAGGTACTTTTTTTCTTCCTTAGGAAAATTGTTGTTTCTGTTATTCCTCAGTTATTTACAAAAATCCCATAGACTCCCGGTTATGTATATGGCTCCTAGACATTTTTGCCTCCATGGGCTCACTGCCATTTTGAGAGTTTCTTTTTCATTGTTTTATATTTGCATTTCAAAGAATGCATATTAATTTTCATATTAGTCAAAGCAGAATATAAAAAGGAAACAAAGGAGGTGTAATGTCAAAACAGGACTTGTTGAGCTAAGTACAAATGGGCTTCTAAAATTACTGCACGCGCCGTGTATATTAAAGTGTATTCAAAGCCTGGCACTGAGGAACACACCTGTAATCCCCACCCTGGGGAGGCCGAGACAGGAGTATCACAAGTTCTAGGCCAGACTGAACAATTTAATGAGACCCTGTCACAAATTTAAAGGAAAAAGAAAAAGGGCTGGAGACAGCTCAGTGATGGAGTGCTTGCCTAGCAAACACACAGCCCTGGATTTGATCACCAGTAGGGAGTGGCAGGGGATTGTGTTCAATGAGGGGGCCTAGCTAAATATTTTGTTCTTTAACTGATGAATAAATTGACTCCTTTTTGAGTTTATGGAAATGCAGTTAGCTCACTAACTCCCTAGCTCAGCTAGTCTTATTTCATTGCTTTTGGGCACAGGTAGTAATAATATCACCAAAAGCTCTCATGGCCAGAGATCCATCCTGTGGGGTCTTGAAACACTGCAGAGAAGCAAACTTGCCAGAGCCCTAAAAAGATGTTTTGGGGTACTGGAAAGTCTCATTGATATTTATTCCTATTCAAATATAAGAGGTGTTTTCAATTTGACTGAAAGTTGGATGTATAAAGTCCATTGATGTCATTATTTATAGACTGTAGTGTATGTTCTGAATTGTTTAGCTTTCTATGCAGTTGTTTCCCATGTAAATAGATTTGATTAAATGCTTTTGAAAGCATTGGAAATTTTTAAATGACTAAATGAGACCAACTTGGAAACATTAAAAGTTTTCCATTGTGCACTTATTGTTATTTCATGAATAAATGAGGATAGTACAGATGACATTTTTATTTCTATTTGACCTTACATTCTTCTATTGCTTAATACACTGTCATTATGGCATCACTGTCATACATATGACAGTTCATAGACTTTTGTTCAGCTCTTTATAAACTACTAGTAGGTGCCTAAAATATTTGGTGGCCACATAATCTTTATATTTAGATCAAGAGATACTGTACTTTAGTATTGTATACATTTTAAAGGTATGGAAATATACTTTAATTAAAACAGGACCATATTAGACAAAAGAAAGGTTCTATTGTTAGGACCAAAACGTATTATTCATAATTGTTTAAATAAGACTGCCCTTTTATTTTTGTTTTGTGTATCCATATACTTTAAAGTAAAATGAACCATTCTATTTTTAAGTTGAGTGATGCTGGTTTTAGAAGACTTTTCTAGGAATAGGTGATAGCATTCTGTAATGAGATGTAGAAATTAGGAAGATTGCTTCATTCTTTTTTGAATTTCTGTGTCTTAATATTTTGAGTGGTTTTAGGCAATCAGAGGAGAAATGAAGCAAACTCTTTCTTTGTTCTTCAACCCAAAATATATATGCTAAAATTAAAGCCTTCAGAATAAGTTAAAGCAGAAAAATGGGTCATAATAACAATGTTATCTCAACCTCTAGTGGGACATTATTATTAGAGTTTTTTTTTTAACTAAAGATTGCACTGTAGATTATTCTACCTTTTGTTCTCCATAAAACTGCTGTCTTGCTTGCCATCTCTGTCATTCTGTTTTCTCCCTTCCTCTCCCCCTGCTCAATAGGATATGCATCATTTGCTTCACTTTATTCTTGTAGTTAGAAGAGCAGTGAGGAATAGGCAGTTTATTGTGCTATGTAAAACCTCCTGGACTGATCTTCATTGCATGAAGGTCAGTGGCCTCGGACATTCTGTTTCTACTCTCCAGCCCTCAGTTCTCTTACAAGTTTTGCTAGCTTGTTATGAGGAAAGTGTGCAGGGATATATTTAATTTAGTCATGCATATTCATGTCCTTCTTCTGACATAGGATCAAAAATTCTTCCATCTGATTTGCCAGAAATAAGTTGGAGCCTAACCACCAAATCTCTGCCCTGCCAACACCACTCTCTAGAAAAAAAAAAAAAAGGAGAGTACTCCAAGCCATAAACTATGAAAACCAATGAGTGGTCTTCATGACCCCATTTAATTTAAAGCCTGTTATACTTTCTAATTGATAAGACTTTTTTTTGTAAAAAAAAATCCGATTATAAGGTAACATGGACATTAAAAGCAATATGTAAAACGTAGAAAGGAACAGCATATTGTCAAACAAAACAAAACAGTCTCCTATAATTCCATCACCCATTTTTAGCCACTATAATAATTTGGTGGGCCAGGCCTGATGGCAAATGACTATAATCCCAGCAGCTGGGAAGGCTGAAACAGGAAGAGTCCAAGTTCGAGGCCAGCCTTAGCAACTTAATGAAACCCTGTGTTGCAAAATAAAAAAAGCTGTGGATGTAACTCAGTGGTGAAGCACCCCTGGGTTCAATCCCACTCCCTCCCCAATACCATTTTAAAACAAAAATAGGGTCATTCTTTACCTTCTGATGGGTACCCTGTTTCTACTGTGTTGTGCGCTTCTTGTTAATACTGGACTGCTTTTCTAAACCAGAGTTCAGCAGTCTCTTCTCTTCTTTCCAAAGCCTAATATTTCATTCCTCACAAAGACCTTGTATCTTATCCCTGTTTTTACCAACTGAAGTACAGTGCAGTCTGCAGTTTGCTCAAAGCCACATAGCCAGTGAGAGGTAGAGCCAGAATTCAAACCCAAGGAGCTTGATTCCAGAGCCCATTCTCTTTAACAATATTATTTAGCTATGAAAAGATTATCCTTCAAAGAAACATGGAATGAAGATATTAAGAATATATAGACTAGCCAGGCATGCTGGTGGATGCCTGTAATCCCAGTGACTCAGGAGGCTGAGGCAGGAGAATTGCAAGAATAAGTCCAGCCTCAGCAACTTAGACCCTCAGATTAAAAAGAACTGGGGATGTAGCTCAGTGGTAATGCGCCCTGGGTTCAATCCCCAGTACTCCATCCCCACAAAGAAAAGAATACATAAAATAAACATGTAGGTGTCATTCAGAACTACAATGTGGGAAGCAGCAGTAGTAAGTGATGTGCTAGAAGAAGAAACCACATTCTAGACCAAACAATGCGTAGTAGGGGTGAGTTTGCTTGCTTTTTTTTTTTCTTTTTGCAGTGCTGGGGCTGAAACTCAAGACCTGATGCCTCCTAGGCAAGAAATCTGTCTCTGGACCACATTCCCAGCCTGAGTTTCCTTATGTTTAGCAGAGGTCACAAAGCCTAGCAGTAGTATATATCACAGACTGTTCATTGTGGAAGATCTGTTGACTACTTAATTCATATCCTCTCTGAAGGTTTGAAGATCCTGGTCGGCCTTAAATTTAAAAAATCAATATAGCAGATATCTTAAGATTATTTTTTTAAAAATCTTTAAAAAGTTTCATTGTAGATTCCCTTTTGTATTCATTTGAGTTAGTTAACTACAACTTTTGAGATACAAATCCTTAGTTTAGTTTCAAAATCATTATATTTTGATATTTTTGAATTGCTGATCCAATTCTTTGTTCATATTTGTGTTTAAATCTACAAACACATAGTCGGCGACAGAAAAATGGATTTGGGGTTAATTTCTCTTCAAAAGTTTTAAGTATAATGAGAAAAAAAATGATGCATTTTTCTAATAGGATGAAGCGAGGAGGAAGAGACAGTGACCATAATTCATCTGAAGAAGGTTCCACAGATAAATCAAAGAAACTGAGGACTACAAGTGAGCATTCTCAGACTTGTGACTGGGGTAATCTCCTTCAAGACATTATTCTCCAAGTATTTAAGTATTTGCCTCTTCTTGACCGGGCTCATGCTTCACAAGTTTGCCGCAACTGGAATCAGGTGTTTCACATGCCTGACCTATGGAGATGTTTTGAATTTGAACTGAATCAGCCAGCTACATCTTACTTGAAAGCTACACATCCAGAGCTGATTAAACAGATAATCAAAAGACATTCAAACCATCTACAATATGTCAGCTTCAAGGTAATACTTTGACTCTTTCTATTAAAAAATAAAGCATTTTAAATAAATAAATAAAATCGTTTTTAGTAGCTTTCGTGTCCTAAACTAGTCCTAAACTATTTCTTATGTCTTTAAAATATTTGCCTTTTAAGGGAAAGTGCTTAAAGATACAGTTATTGTATGCTTCTGAAGCTATGACAAATACTTGTGACATTTGATAGCTTAATACTCCATTACAGTTATTAATAATTTCTTACAGAGAGCAAAAGCAGCCACTAAACAAGCAGAAGTCATTAACCAAAGCTGTGACTGAATTATTGCAAACAAATTTGAGGAAAAAGGAATATAGAATAAATAAAAATCAGAGAGATTATGACTGAGTAGAACTTAATTGCTATTTCTTTCTAGCAGGAATTGAGTGTTGCTTATTTTGATGAATTTTTGATATGAGACCTTCAAATAAAGGTGACATAGACACCTTTATTTAAAAGGTTTAGGTGAATATATTGTAAAAATAAAGGATGATACATGGAACAATGCTGCAAAAAACTTTGCTTATTTTCTTTGCTGGAAGGGATATATCAGAAATCCTGCAATGATGTGATAAGTGCAGTGAGGTGACTTTTGAGGTGTCCAGAAGAGTTTTAAGAAATCTTAGTGGTTTGTCCGTGAATATCGAGGTTTCTCATATTGTGTTTTGGAGAGGAATAATGAAATGTGGGCATGATTACTGAATACTTAATAATAGAATTTTTTGTTTTTTTTTTTAGCAAACAAATGTTACTGATAATTATTGTTGAGACGGGACAACACATGAATGCCTGATTTGCCTATATGCACCAGTTGCTAAAGGGGTCCAGTTAATCCCAGATAAAGCAATGGTTTTTTTTTTTTTTTTTAATGTTATCTACTTTATTAATCCCTATGGATAGTTTAATTAACTGAGATATGTATCAGACGTCAAATGCCAAATATATATATATATTTTTTTTTAAATGTCAAATATATTAACTCCAAATTTAAAAAATAAAATCAGTCTCTTCTATCCAAATACCAACTATTACCATATTTACTTCAAACAACAGTTCATAAGTTCTCAGATCTGATATTTTTGTTTTTAAAAAGACTTAAATAAATATAATAAATACAGAGAAATCAATAAGGTCATCTGAATTTTTTTTTCTGTTCTTTTTTACATTATATTTACTTTGAATAAAAAGGTCATCCAGTTCCAAGAAAATTGTTTTGAATTTACTTTTTTTTTAAATGTACTTGCCAAGGCAATGACTTGAATTATTCCTAGGATTTCTCATGACTTCTCTTTTGGACAATCTGACCTAAGATCAACAACTTTGTAACAAAATTTCTAGATTATGAATAAAATGTGGTTTTGTGACTGGACTAAGGGGAAATTCCATTAAGTCATTAAGAACAAAAGAAAAATAAAATACTGAAAAATAATGATGGGTAAATTAGAAAAACAATTATTTTTAAAAGCATTCTAAGGTTGATATAAAGCAATGGTTCTTAACCTAGAGTTTCTTACCTCAACTAAAGGCTGATGTTCCCTCCCAGAAAGTCATCTACTACGTGCCTAATCTCTCATTTGTATCCAGGGAGCTAGGAGAGCGTTGGTGATTGGAATAGTTGGTTCTATTGTGGTCTTTCTGGAAAAATGCCCAAAAGCACTTAAGTCACTAAAGATTGACAAATATAGCAACAAAAAAAGCCTGCCTACTTAAATTTGAATATCAGGTAGTCGATGGACAATATTTACTTTAGATATGTAAATCCGAATATCAGATAGTTGGATGATTTTTACTATAGATAAGTCCCATGCAAGGTGTGAGATATCCTTAATATTTAAAAAAAAAAAAAAAAAGTTTACCTGAGATTCAAATATAACTGGATGTTACCTGACAGTCTTAATTCTAGCAACAAGAGCATGGGGGAATCAAACAAAAATCAAGGAATAACTCATTTCCCTTTGCTTAGGGAAGAAACCTAAAAAGCCTTTCCTTTGATTTTAATCATTTTTGAGTTGCCCAAGAGTGTTGTAATGGCAAATGCTATAAAAACAGATCAGTATAAACACTCATCTGACCTTAAAGATAAATTCCATACAGTAGATTGACTGGGTCAGCTTTATTCTTTTATAACTGTTTTACACAATTCAGGTATATCCACTTTGTATAACCCTCATAAAACTATGCTATAAATCTAGCATTTTTATTAGGGGCTGTTTATTTTCTTGAGGAGATAGCTTTTCGTTTACACCTTAGAGAAAAGGCACATCACAGGATTCTTCTGGGCTCTCAATATTTTAAGTCGCCATTGACTATAGACCAAAGAGGTTTAGACTTAATAGTCTAGAACAATGGTTCTTACTTACACTGTGTGCAACAGAATCACCTAGAGGGGTTATGATGAGAAAGATTACTGGGCCCCACCCCCAGAGTTTCTGATTCAGATGGTCTGGGTTGGGTATGAGAATTTGCATGTCTTAACAGATTCTTGTGTTGATGTTGATACTTCTGATCCAGGGATCACATTTTGAGAACCACTAGTGTAAAAAACTTAACCAAAGGATAATCTTACAAATAGCTCTGAGGTTATAATGCAAATTAGTACATTGGTTTTATACCACCTTTTAAGAGTACTTTGTGATAATGTGCCTGAATCTGGAAATTACAGTAATAGTATTACTTTTAACTATTCTGTTTGAAGATGCTTTTTAGCCCAGGCAACAACTACAGCTAACTTTTTCACACCCTTTCTTGGGTTTTTGTGTTTGTTACTGTATTATTCTTACAGGAAATAGCTAGGCAGAAGAATACATGAGACGAGTTACCTTTTATTTTGGTTCAGATTTTCATGCTTATTTAGTTGGACATGCTTATTCTACTTTATATTCATTTTTTCATTAAGAATACTGCTGATGATTCCTAGGCTATGGTTCATCTGAATATTCTTAATAGATACTCATTAGTTCCTGGTGCCTTGAAATATTTATTATGGACATTATTTATATTCATTGTGTGATGTACTGCCAAATATATAGTTATTTTTCAAAGATTATAAATTGATTTGTTTCATTAGTTTATAAAGTTTGGAATAAATCAACTTAGTCTTTTCAAGACTAAATAGGTATCTTATTATGTAAAAAGGCCTCTTGACAATTGCACCTGTTAATTTCTTAGTGGGATTCAAAAAAGTCTGAAATTACAGGGAAAGATAGATGATTGAAAGAATAAGTGATCTTTAAATTAAAGTGCAATAACCCAATAACTGTTTCTTGCTTTTGTAAAATTAAGATAAGCACAGAGAAATGTAAATATGTGCATGGGTTAAAAGTTTTTTTTTTCCCCTAAGGTGGACAGCAGCAAAGAATCAGCTGAAGCTGCTTGTGATATATTATCGCAACTCGTTAATTGCTCTTTAAAAACACTTGGACTTATTTCAACTGCTCGGCCAAGCTTTATGGATTTACCAAAGGTATCTGTTGGTTTTATTTTATTAGCTGTTACTGAGAAATCCAGTGAAAGCCTTACCATTTCTTGAATGAGCAATGAGAGACTAAGAAAAGGTCTATATAATGGAAAGACAGTTACTATTTAGAATTTCAAGAAATAGTATTTTTAAAAATCATTTATGCAGCACTTCTTCATTGTTAAGATTAAAGAATGAATGCCTTTACAGAAAATATTCTAGAAAGTGCTTAAAAGAAACTAAAACTGAGAAACAGGCATGTCAGAATAAAAAGAAATATAGATACTCCTTTTGGGATGTTCAGAGTAGATTGATTAAATTAAGATCAAAAGTTGAGGGACTGGGGCTGCAGCTCAGTGGTAGAGCACTGGGTTTGAGCCTCAGCACCACATAAAATTAAATAAATAAAGATTGTGTCCACAAAAAACTAAAAAAAAAAAAAAAAAAAAATGAGAGTGCCAGTCTTGGGAGCCAGGACAGATTACTTTCATAAACTTTTCTGACAAGTATTCTGTTAAGATTTATTCTTGAGCAAAGTTAGTATTAGTACAGCTTGGATTAATTTGCAGATTTTATTTAAAGAAAACAATTTTTTGTGAAGAGTTAACTGTTTACAATTATTTATACACTCTAACGTGGCCCTGTATATAATTAGAGATAGTCTATCTGACACAATTATTGTCTTAAAATAGAAAAATAAGAAGGGTGTGCTTTTTAGAAAGGTAACTGCTAAAGGGTCATAAGTTATGTTAGTTAATGTTCAGTAGGTTGGTATCCAACAATAATTTGGAAGTTTTCTTTTTAGAGTAAACCACAAACCAAAATTGAGACACTCTTTAAAAAAACACCTCCTAGTTAAATTTACTAGAATGATTCAGGAAAGCATATTACTAAATTGAGTGCATATTAGAATGATTCAGGAAAGAATATTACTAAATTGAGTGCATATTATAACTCAGATGATAGTTCCAAGGGAATAGCATTATAAGATGTATCACCAGTTTACATCAAAATTTTAATTTTTTTTCCCCCCCAGTGGAACTGGGGATTGAACCCAGGGCCTCATGCATGCTAGGCAATTGTTCTACCACTGAGCTATATCCCCAACCCTTTAATTGTTTTTTTTAAGCTTCATTAAATCCACACATTTGGAGATATAATGTTTTCCTCATTGGTTAAATAATGGAAATGGGCAAGAGAATTTCTTTATTTTAACATTATAAGATTCTAAGTACATGAGTTAAATCACTGCTTCTCAGACATCATTGTGCATAAATTTTGAATTTCTATCCCTATTCTAAATTTGGGGTGATACTAAGTCTCCTTGCTGTAAATAGTCCTCATGACACTGCTTAAGATGGTTTAAGGAAGCCAAATACAGTGCACATACCTGTGATCCCTTCTTTTCAAGCTAAGGCTTGAGGATTAACAGTTCAAGGCTAACCTGGGCACCTTACCTGGATCTTGCCTCAAAAATAAGGGCTGGGATGTAGCTCAGTGTTGAAGTGCATCTGGTTCAACCTCTAATACTGGGTGTAAAAAAGATAGTTCAGGGACCTTTGCTCTAACAAACACTGTGTTACATGATATAGTACCACCTACATTTAATATGGAAAATGAAATGTTCTGAATCAATTTTTCTATATACCTGCCATGGTTGAAAACAAATACGCATACTATCCATATTACACACACACACACACACACACACACACAAATACCATAAGGTACATTAAACACAGTTTCTTTTCTTATTACTTGGGGTCATCACTGGGCAAATATTTAGTACTAAATTGAGAACTGGTTTTTGTGTATGTGTGTGGTATTGGGAATTGAGCCCAGGGCCACATGCATGCCAGGTAAGTACCACTGATAGTACCCCAGCCTATAATCTGGGAACTATTGATGTAGCTAGGACTGCTTTCTTCTTATTAAATGGCCCTGAGGATCCTTATATTGTTGTGCTTTTCCTTTTACGGCTTTTGTAGAAAAGATGAAATAGGTATTGAAGTAGATATTGTAATAGGTATTGCTCTATATTGGAAATCCTGAGAGAATTGAAAAAAAACATTGAAGAAATATATTTGTCCATAGCTAGATCAGGGGGATGATGAAAGGGGTCATGTTGTAGTCATGAGCATACTGATGAATAAATGTTATTACACGAGATACAATTGAATTTGATATGAAAATATTAGGAGAAAGAAGTTACTTAATCAGAATTCCAGTAGTGCAGTAGGGAAAAAGTAAATTATAGAATGTGACTAGCAAGGTAGTATTTGATTATACTTTCTTTTCTGTTGGCCCGCATTCATCCTTTATCACTGCTTTATCACAGAATTTGTAAAACTAGGTAAAGAGAAAATTGGTTATGTAGTGAATTTTGTCAGAGTATATACTAGCCTTTCTGTCCTTACTCTCCCAGATTCTTTGTTCATTGGTTATAGCATATCTCAGCTATGATTTAAATTCACGTACTTTGTACATGTTCTAATTCCTGTTTTCTACAGTTGTTCCTTTTGGTCAGATTCTGTATCCAGCAGATACTTCGATGCATAGGATAATTAAAAAGAATTCATTGGCATATTTGTGGATAAAATACATTAAAATTAAATAGACAACTTGAAAATGTTTTAGATAATGTAACATGTTTTGAGGGTGTTTTAAGTTTGAAATCCAATTTCAGTATGATTTTGGTTGTTTTGGAATTAAATTTTAAGCTTTCATATTCCAAATGAGTCAGATTTGAACTTATTAACTAATTTTTAACCATTGTCCCAATAGTATTGCTATTTTAAAGGTCATTACTATTCAGTTTAGTGGAAACAAAACTCTAGAGTAGGGTTTCAAGATAACAGTGAAGCATCTGAGAAGTATTCTTTTTTTGTTGTTGCTGCTGCTGGTATTGGGAATTGAATCCTGGAACATTTTTCCACTGAACTATATCCCCATGTTTTTGTTTTTGTTTTTTGTTATTTGTTACTATTGTGATTTATTTTGAGACAAGTTCTTGCTAAATTGCTGAGGGTCTTGAGCTTGAAATCCTCCTGTCTCAGCCTCCTGAGTTGCTTGGATTGCAGGCATGCACCACCATGCCCAGCAAGAAGTATCCATATACTTGATTCCAGAATTCCTCTCTTTACTTACCAGTGGCTGCTTACCAGTGATTTAGAGACATCTGAGGCTTGGAATTCATTTTTCTAACGCAGGTAAAATGTTTCTGCTCAAAGATGGCAGTCACAATCTCTTTTTATCATATTTCCAGTAACAGCATAAAAGTGTTACCCCTTTAACAGTTTTGAAATATGGCATTAGGACCGAGATGAATCATATCTGATGTTATAGGGAAACCTCTGAGTTGTCTTTTCTGAAAATTAAAACAATGTTTTAATCTTTTTGCTTTTCAGTCTCACTTTATCTCTGCACTGACAGTTGTGTTTGTAAACTCCAAATCTCTGTCCTCGCTTAAGATAGATGATACCCCAGTAGATGATCCATCCCTCAAAGTACTAGTGGCCAACAATAGTGATACACTCAAGCTACTAAAAATGAGCAGCTGTCCTCATGTCTCTCCAGCCGGTATGTTGTATTTTTTGTATTGATTTATTCATCAAATTAAGGAAAACTATGTTTAATAGTTTACTAATTCTATTAACCCACTTGTAGTTGGGTAGTACTGTTTCTTCTGCATAAAAATATTTTTAGTGTCACAATACAGTAGCATTAATTCTGTAGTGGGAGTAACCTAGACATGGTCCTTCAGTTTATTTGGCAATTTGTGTATAGCATGTGCTAGAAAATAAATAAATTTTACAAAAGAAATAAAAGAGGATAGGACAACATGAGATCTGCTTGATGTGCTTCCTGAGATAAAATAGAATTTTCTCTAGTTGTAGTTGAGCTAACAGGGTAGAATTTGAGTCAGAACAGCCACATAATTGCTTTTCTTTTCACTATGTAGAGGGAGAAGAGTTGTACTTAAGTAGTTGCCTTTTATTACATAAGGTAATGCTTTTCCCAAGTTGGATTTTAGAGCAAAGAACCCATCAAATGTGTGAATAGTATTAGAAGAGCTCTTTCCAATTTCTCCTACATAAAATTTCCTACATTATTCAATTTGAGATCATTTAAATTCCAGATGGTTTTGTATGGAAAAGTATAAATGTGATACTCTTCTGCTGCTTCATCCTGAACCCTTCTCACTATGGACATCCCTCTGGAACTTTAGATGTGTTATATTGCAAACTTTTTTTGTTGCCATAACTTTTTTTGTTGCGTATTCTTCTAAGGAGACAACTCCCTCTTGGCTGGAGATACTTTCCCAAATCTCCTACAAGTGGGGTTTTGGTGATGGAAATGGTTAGATGTATTACTTGTATTTTCCTAGTTGTCTCTGCCACTTCTGGTTTATCTTCGAGAATATCATAAAATAGAAGTTAAGAATAAGCTTAACAGTTACTTCCTGTGTGATCTCTATCACGTTTTACTATTATGTGGGCCTACTATGAGAGTAAGGTCCCTATTGCATAGCTTCATAGTGTACAAGGTCCTTTGTATTTTGACCTCCATCTGTTTAATCTTGTTTGCTACTCACTCTCATGTGGCTTTTACTTGAGCCCTGTGGAACTGTAGTTCTTTGTCTTTATCTTTGTGTGTGGTCAGTCAGTATACTGTAGCCTGTGGAATACTTTTTAACTAATTTTTTTTTAACTTATTAACCTAGCCAACTCTAGTCCAGCCTTCAAAATTCAACTCAGGTGTTACCTGTTTTAATCTCGCTCCTTCTCTCCTACTTGTGTGTTCTTCCATAGCTCTCTAAGCATAGTAGCATTTGCCATACTTAATTGAGAGACCTCAAGTCTCTAGTTTCTCTGAGAAACCTGTAAGCTCATTTATCCTGCTATATTCCATGTTCATTTATTTTCATTAGTTATACATAGTAATTCAGATAGTATTTTGGACTAGTTTTTCAGTAAGGAAGGGAAGAGAAAGACCATTTGTACTGCTTTTTAATTGGCAAATATAACCACAGAGGGTAATTAACATTTGTATAGATTCTCTCTCTACTTGGCTTATTTGGATAGTTTCTCTAAGTTGAAATTATGGGCTGTTTTCTATTCTTTTCACTGAACATTATATGAATCTTTTTTTCATTTTCATACAGTTGTTACAATTGTTTATAACCTCTAGGCATCATTGACACTAGTGACAATTTGATATCATACTGCAGATTTTCCTGTTTTCTGATTGTGTCTGCAGTTTCCTTTGCTGGTTTTTCTTTCATTTCTTAAATTTTGTTGTTTCACTATGTTCTGTACTGAATGCTTTTTTGTTGTACTCTGTAAATTTTGGATAATATCATTATTTTTTGTGGTTTCAGTTATGTTCTGTGTTAATAACTTATACTTTCAGTGTCTCTGGAACTCCAGAGTTATGTGTTACAACTGCTGATGGCCCAGTGTTCTAGAATGTCTCCTGGGTAGTTCAAACATTTCCTTTCTTCCCTTTTTCAGATCTTTTGCTCTGCCCTTTTGGCTATCTCTGTAAATTGTAGTATCCATCTAGTTGTCAGGGAAACACATCTTTGACTCTTCTACCATACATTCTATCCCTTTAGTTACCAAGGTCCAGTGACTCCATCACTAAAATAATGCCTTGGAATCCTACCTTTCTCCATCTCCATTCTAGCAGCTCTATCTGGACCACCAGAATCTTTGTAGTAGTATCCTCTTAATATCTTAATTTGTAGCATTGCTCTTCTATAGTCTGATTTCTGTGCTATAGCCAGAGTTATCTGTTTAAAATGTAAATTTGATTTTTTTCCTCCACTTTTCTTTAAAAGTTGTTTTAGATAAAAAATCTGAACTCTTAACCTAGGCTTACAAATTTGGTATGATTTGGCCCTTATTGGTCTTCAGTTCTTGGAAAGCTTGTGTTTTCTTCCATGTCTGGGTGTTACACAGGAAATATGATTTTCTTTCTTTCTCCACTCTCCATTTTTACTGTATTCATTCTAATATTTTTAGTCTCACGTGTTTGTACAAGGAAGTCTCTGATTCCTTTGTCATGAGCTTCAGAGTACAATCTTGTTTAATTATTTGCTACTCCTATTAGGTAAGTATGACTTGTTCCTTTGGTAACTCCACTGTCCTAGAATCAGTGCTTGACAGATAAAACACTCAATTATCAGCTGAACTAATGAACATTTTAGTCACTTATTATTCAATATGGTTGGTAAGCCAACATTTCTATTATAGTTCTTTGAAGGTTGGATACTTGTTTCTATTTTTCTGCTGTGATTTAAATAATAATTATGTTGGCACATAGCAATTTGCTTGCTTCTATGAATTTTTTCTTTAAGAAATGGAAGTCCTAGGTCAAAAGGTCCAGTTTTTTTTTATGCTTCTTGGCATGTGTTTTCCCCCAAATGAGTTGTATGAATTAATACTGCTTATTAATAACCTCACAGCTTTATTGAACTAGTATTCACACACTATACAATTTCAACTAAATTGTACAGTTTATTGACTCTGAGTATATTGATGAGTAGTTCACCCATTATCACCACTGTAAATATTAGGATATTTTCTTTATTCCAGAAAGAAACCATATGTCCCTTAGTGGTCACCACCTAAAATCTTGATCCCACTCAGTCTGAGCAACCACTAATTCAGTGTAAATCTGTAGATTTACATTTTCTGACCATTTCATATAAATGACATCATGCTGTATGTGGTCTTTTGTATCACTTAGCATTTCAAAGATGAATCTTGAATTGGAACTTTATTTCTTTTTATTACTGTGTAATAATCTTATATTCCTTTTTATGGATATACCACATTTATCTATCTGTTGGTGGATATTTGGGTTGTTTTCTACCTTTGGGGGGGGGCGCTTATTGGAAATTGAACCCAGGGGTACCTAACCACTAAGCCACATCCCAGCCCTTCTTATTTCTTATTTTGAGCATAGTCTCACTACATTGCTTTTTGGGCCTCACTATATTGCTGAGGCTGACCTTGACTTCCAATCCTCTTGCTTCAGGCTCCCGGGCTGGTAGGATTATAGGAGCGCACCACCTTGCCCAGCTGTTTCCACCTTTGACTATACTGGTTAATGCTGCTGTGAACTGTCATGTCTCAGTTTTTGTATGGGCATATTGTTTTAATTTCACTTGTGTATATACCTTGTATTGGCATTGCTGGATCATATAGTTATTCTTTTTACTTATTTGAAGAACCAACAGATTGGTTTTCAAAGCAGTCGCACTGTTTTACACCATTTTATGTTCCTTTCCCATATCCTCATTAACACTTTTTTGTTTGTTTTTAAATTATAGCCATCCTAGCTAGTGGGTATGAAGCAATATTTCATTGTGGTTTTGATATGCATTTTCTTGCTGACCCTTGATGTTATTTTTTCATGTGCTTAGTGGTCATTTGTATATCTTCTTTGGAGAAATATCCACTCATATTCTTTGCTTATTAATGAGGGTATTTTTCTTTTTATATTGAGCTATAATAATTTACCAGTTTTATCCTTGTCTGTTACATTAAATATTTAAACACTTTTAACTTCTTATTGGTTTTCAATTACTGCATAGCTAACAACTATAAAAATAGCAATTTATCCCAACACACATTTATTAACTCCACAGTCCTATAGGAATTAGTGTGCAAGAGTAGTATGCAGGGCTCTGGTGGCTTCTTTGCTTAGGGTCTTTTTTTTTTTTTCCTTTTAATTTTATTTATTTATTTATTTATTTATTTATTTATTTTTTATTGAACACAAATGGAGTACAGCTATTGTTTCACTGGTTGTACACAAAGTAGAGTCACACCATCTGTGCGTTCATGCATTTACACAGGGCAATGGTATCTGTCACACACTCTGTTATTAATTTTACCCCCTACCCGCCCCCACCCCTCCCTTCCCTCTATGCTAGCTATCTTTCCTCCATTCTTGCCATCTTCCCCCCCCACATTATGCTTAGGGTCTTAAGAGGCTGACATCAAAGTATTGGGCAGGGTGGGCTCTTAATCTGGAGGTGCTAGGGAGAAATCTACTTTTACACTCATTCAAATTGTCTGAACTCATTTCTTTGAGGTTGTAGGACCGACATCTCATTTCTTTACTGGCTCTTCACAGGTGGCTACTTGGGGTCTGTCTCTGCTTTTAGAGGCTGCCTGCATATACTAAAGTCAGCAATAACGTGTTTAATTCCCTTTTTGCTTTGAATCTCTGATTTCCCTTTCTGCAGTCAGCCAGAGTAAACTGCTATAAAAGGGACTCTTGTGATTAGATCAGAACTATCTAGGTAATCTATAAGGCCAGCTGTGCTATATAACATAATTATGAATGTGATACCACATTCACAGATGCTAAGGATTAGGATATGGAATCTTGGGTACTGTGTTTAGAATTTACTGCCACAACTGCTTTAGTAGTTCTTAAGATGGTATCTCAAAATTTCTCTTATTTGTATATTTGTAATCCCTGTGCTCGTTTTCCCTTGATATCAGGCCTTTTTGATATTGCAAAGAATAGAGATGAGCTCAGGTTATCTTGGGTGATCAGAGTATATTTCAGAGTACATATATGCTTTATGGAGAACAGAAATCGGCAGTGACTGAATAGTGAAAATAATGAAGTACCAAGGTCCACTACTCCCTCTTCTGGTGACTTTCATTCTAGTGATTGAGTTATCTTTTCTCTGATTCTATTTACCTATTTTCTTCCACTGGTATTAAATTTTGACTTAATGATGGCCTCTGTCTTTTCACTTATTAAGCAATAGCTAAATGCATGAACTTAAGAGTAACTTAGCTTGTGTATGTATTCCAACTTTGCTATCTTTAGTTATCTGCCACAACTTCAATATTTAGGTTTCTAATTTCTAGTGCTTGTGGAATAACATATTTACTACATAGTTGTAAAATAAATAATAGATGAAAATGTATATTTGGTTGTTCTTATCCCTGTTCTCTAAGCATAAAAAATTGATTGAGTGGGTTATCATGTATTATAGGGTAACTCTTTTGGGCAAAATTCTTATACTATGCACCTTTGAAGATCAAATATTGACCTTTGGTAAAGTTACCTGTTGCTAGGATAACGTTTTGGGCAAATCATGATGCCCTGAATATAGGGAACTACTTAAGGAACTGCTTTCTGGGTGTGTTAGAGCTTCAAAAGTCGTAACTAATGTGGATTTCCATTCATTTGAATTGGGAGGTTATCTGGTTATCTTTGACTACTTTGTCTAAGGATAGCTTAATATTTTTCCTTAGAAATTTGATAAGCTTATTACATACTATTCACAAATTGTTGATGATTTGATGGAATTTTACTTTGCAAATATTTTATTCAGTTACGTAAATGTTAGTTTTCTATGCTTATACCTTGTCCTATTTCTTTGTCCTTTGGCCTCCATTGCAGTGATCATGTAATTTTTCTCAACCTGTAAGTTTAGTGTTAGTAATATTTTTAAAAAAATATGGCACTATACATGCATTAATAATATAAATGCAACTTAATTATGGTGTTTTAAAAATGTTATGTTAAAATTTTTCAGAGTTGATAACAATAAGCCTGATTATGATTTTGAAGTTCTTATAAAGTTAGTACTGGATTTTAAATGTGACTGACCTTCTGATATTTCAACTAATTTTTTAAACTGTATGGTTTTGTGGCAAGGGAAATATGGCAAATTTTTGTGGCATGTGTGGTGTACTTGATTAAATTTTTGAACAGATACACTTGTACAAAAACTTGCAAATAATGACCTTTTTTTTTCTTTCCAAGGTATCCTTTGTGTGGCTGATCAATGTCATGGCTTACGAGAACTGGCCCTGAATTACCACTTGCTAAGTGATGAGTTGCTGCTTGCTCTGTCTTCTGAAAAACATGTTCGATTAGAACATTTGCGCATTGATGTAGTCAGTGAGAATCCTGGACAAACACATTTCCATACTATTCAGAAGAGCAGCTGGGATGCTTTCATCAAACATTCACCCAAAGTGAACTTAGTGATGTATTTTTTTTTATATGAAGAGGAATTTGACCCATTTTTTCGTTATGAAATACCTGCTACTCATCTTTACTTTGGGAGATCAGTAAGCAAAGATGTGCTTGGCCGTGTGGGAATGACGTGCCCTAGACTAGTTGAACTAGTAGTGTGTGCTAATGGATTACGGCCCCTTGATGAAGAGTTAATTCGCATTGCAGAACGTTGCAAAAATTTGTCAGCTATTGGACTGGGGGAATGTGAAGTCTCATGTAGTGCCTTTGTTGAGTTTGTGAAGATGTGTGGTGGCCGCCTGTCTCAGTTATCCATTATGGAAGAAGTACTAATTCCTGACCAAAAGTACAGTTTGGAGCAGATTCATTGGGAAGTATCCAAGCATCTTGGTAGGGTGTGGTTTCCAGATATGATGCCCACATGGTAAGGACTGCATGGTGTAGGGCATAATGAATAGCACCTTAACTTCAAGCAACTGTATTATAATAAAAGTTTATTTGCTGTAGTTCTGATATAATTCTATTTTGAACTTTGAATTCTTTGATGAGTATATAAAGATTACTTACTGGAAGATCTGTAAATCAGTTTTGGTTTCTTTAGCTTATTAGCAATCAAATCTCTAAAAATTAAGGAAAAAGAAAACCTGATTTCAGATTAGAAAATCATAACCATAAAACAGTTCATAATCTGAAGGAAACAAAACCTATTATAATATCCCAAGAAGCAACTACTAATAGGTTTTCTGAAATGTTCTCTATGCATTTTTTAAAAAAATGTAAATTTGACATTTTAGGATCTTCAGTTATACATACACCTGTTGTAAGGTGTTTAATATAGCTCAGGAAAGTGAGCATTTTGTGAGAAAAGTAGGATATATCCATATCTAATGAAAAAGATTTGGTTGAATGTTCTCATGTTACAAAGCTCTTAAAAAAAAAAAGATAAGTAATTGGAACTCTTAGAAAACTGATAGATGTCACACAGTGGTTATTATAGAAGGATAACACACAGAGCCAAGATCAAACTGGAAGGAAATAAATGGAGAAGGTAGACAGTATTTAGCTTTGTATAAATCTGTTTCCTCTGTTATCTGCTAAACCACATAAAGTTCTTTTCTGTGATATGTTACTATGTATGTGGCACTTGAGGCATCGTATGTAAAGTAAGGAATGCTTTACCAGTTCTCCTTGGTTTTGCCTATGTTTGCTTAAAATAGTTTTGAAGTATTTTACTATAATTGAAATGAAAAGCTTATCTTCTTTTAAAAAGCCAAGTTGAAATAATTAAAGGTTGACTTTAAAGTGTTTTATAAATTGTTTCCAAGAAAGAATTATTAGTCTCCAGTGAATTTTAGTGATGAATCATCTTTCCATTTTGGAATTATATTGTTAATATAACTAGAATTTTTTTTTAAAGGAGCACCAGTGTATAGTTAAGCATAAATAGAAAATATGAAAGAGGATATATTTGTCCATAATCTTATATTTGAGTAAGCATTGCTCAGTGAACTGGAAAATTTTAATAGAAAAATATCTACAGTTTTGTGATTGTTAATTTGGTTAAACTAATATTTTATATTATTTAAATTAGCATTTTTATATTATTATATGAGTAAAGGTAATTCCATGTATTGCAGAGTCTGTATAAATACTAAGTTTTGGGCTATATTTAGTATTTAGTTGTTTTAGATACAATATAAATTTTGATTCGGGGTTCTATAGTTGTAGTAGATAGTACTCTCCTAAGAGAAATTAGAAGAGATTTACCCCTAATAAAATAACACATTAATACTTGAAATGGCTCTCTTCACTAGTGTGACTTAGAAAGTATTTTGGCAATTAATGGACGCTAACAATCTTAAAATAGGTGACCTTCCTAAGAATGAAATAAAAATTATTTTCTATATAACTTAAGCTTTTCAAAAGTGATATTTTGCCCTTCAGTCACATATATATGAGAATAAAACAAACTCATCTAGACTTGAAAGTTAAAAGCAATTACTATAGTATCCCCCCCTTAACAAACAGTAAAAAGCTTTGATTGTACAAGAAATACTTGTGCCTAGTGGATTTTTTTTTTAAACTTGGAAAATGGATTTGACACTACATGATTAGTTCTACTAACCAAAGCTTTATTTGAAATTTTTTGTATAAATTGAATTATATAATGCTTGAAATACTTTGTCACTTTATAAGCAAAATGCATAGCACTTAATTTGTTTATACTGTAAAATATGTTAAATGCTTTTATCAATTTGAGAATAAAGATAGTTACTAATGCTGTTGTATTAAAATTTTTTTCAAACTACTCAAACACATACTTATACATACTTATTTGACCTCTTAAAACTAGTTAAACTTGGACTGTGGCTCAGTGTTAAGGTGCTTGCCCAGCATGTGTGGATTCAATCCCCAGCACCTCAAAAAAAAAAAAAAAAAAAAAAGACAAAAAACCTTACAAATTAAAGTTATGGGTTTAGTTTCAAATCCATTATTTGATGGATAAAATATTTGACATTAAAAACTTTAATGAATTTACAAGTTTAGGCACACGAATCTATTCTTGAAATAAGCTCTAATCCCTATGAAATTTGCCATGAAATATAAAATTACTTTTTACATTTGTACCAAAAAAGATTAAAAATATAGGCCTTTCTGCATTCAGAATGAGAACTTAAAAAATCACCTTATAAATAGAATTATCAGTCTTAACGGGTTTTTGAACCTTGCCAGCCATTTTAGAGAGAAATATCTTTATATGAATCAGAGTACTTTTTAAACTAGAAAAATATTTTTATCTCCTGTCTTAAGTTGATTTCAGAAAACAATTATCAATTTTCTTTGGTAATCTGGGCTATTTTAAACCTGGGCTACCAAAACGTAGGCAGTATGATTGAAAATGAAATAATTTCCATTCTAAGAAAGCTTTTTTTGTACTTGTGGAAGACCCTAGGTTATATGTGGGGCTAATTTAGACGTTACTGATTATTCAGGAAAATCTAACCTGCGTGCTAACACCAAACTTTCCTGTAAAAAAGACACAAAGCCATTCACTCCAAGAGTGAACTAAGGAATTATTAGAATATCAGTTCAATAAATAATATCGTTTCTTGTTTTAAATAGAAAATCTAGAAAGGACAACTTGAAGAATAGTAAGCACCTGGGACAATAAAGGGTGAGGAAAATGCTAGAAACAAACTTGGCTAGTGCAGTACTTTTTTTGAACAGAAAAAAGCATGTGAGGTTTTAGCACATTGCTCTTTGTAAAATTTCCCTATTTATTTTTAAAATAAAGACATCTTAGAGGAACTACTCCCTGATAATTGATTGTTTCACCAGAGCAGAGCATAAAAATGATAAAACTTAAAGATGTGGTTTTATTTTCTTCTGATTTTTAAAGCCAATACTGAGTTCCCAATATTTACAGTAGTTATTTTCACCACTTGACTGTTTTCTTTTACCTGAAACAATATTTAGATGGAACTTTATGAGTAAACTTACCTGATGAGCCAGATTAATAAGTGAGGATACATTTATGCTAAAGCCTTAATATTCACATCTCAACAAGATGGTTTCTCTTGGAGGAAATTTTGTAGATTTGTAACTTAAATTAACAGAATAGAAATTATAATTGTATAGTAGCTCAAAGGGAAGGAAAATTAATTGACATCATAACCAGGCTTGTTTTGGTTTCTCAACTGCCATTTGAAAGCATGCTCTTAAATGATCTCTACTTGAAAGTTCTACTTATATAATTACATGACAGGTTTGACGAATGTTTTGGATAATGTACATGAATGCTTTCTGTGCTATCACTATCTGAATCTATTATAGTACTTTCACAGAATTTCTTCACTGGTTAATATTCTTAGGAATAATGAAATAATTCTGAATGCTTTTTAAACATAACTATTAGAATCCTGCTTTAGAAGTCAAGGTCCAAGCCAGGAACTGTGGCACACACCTCTGATCCCAGCAGCTTGGGAGGCTGAGAGAGGAGGATCCTGAGTTCAAAGCCAGCCTCATCATTGCTAAGTATAAAAACTTTGCAAGGCACTAAGCAACTCAGAACATGTCTCTGAATAACTCAAACATAAAATAGGGCTGGGGATGTGGCCCAGTGGTTGCCCCTGAGTTAAATTCCCAGTGCCCCCAAAAAAGTCAAGGTCCATGCACAGAGTCCTTTTTGTTTTTGCTGTGGAGCCAAGTTCTGTGATTTTAATCACAGAAGAATCTTTGCTTGTCACTTCAGTGCAGTTCTGGAAATCAAAAAAACTCCACAATTCTAAGACTTGCAGAAATTGGTATTACCTGAGTTAGCCAGTAGATGGTGATAATGTAAAGATCCAGTTTTCTTGTCCATGTTCGGAAGACAACACATTGAAAGGCAACATTATTAGGAATGGCTTAGGCACTATTAATGTGAGTAGATAAGCTAAAAGTGAGCAGTGGAAGAAAGTTCCTCCTGTGTATTTGAGGAAGTCTTTATGTAAATTCTACAGTAGGCTGAATGGTTTAGTGCAGCGCTTCTCAAGGTATCTGTGGTGATGGGGTTTTTACTTCAGACTCTTGTGCCTATACTGTTCAAAAATGCAATAAAAATGAATTTCTAGGTGAATGAAATAAGAACAAAAACACAAAATACAAGCCCCAGAGATTTTTTAAATTAGATTCAATAGAAAAATTATTCACTGAACAGCTTTAAGAGTTTCTAAATGCTTCAGTAACATTTGGTGGACAGGCACTGGTTCAAGGGCTGTAGTTAGAATATAAATGAAAAAGAGCAGAACCTGAATTCAAAAATCTGACCCCTTTACTATTAGCAGGGTATCCATGGAAAGGAACTTAACCTTTCTAAACCACAATTTTCTCATTTGGGTCAGGTAAGTAATACTGATAATTAGGCTTTTTAAGAGCTCAGTGATAATGCACTAACCTCTCAGGAAGCACTTACGTGTTTGCTGAAACTGACTAATATAATTGGTACATTTACGTATTAAACAGGTTGTTTTCTCTGATCACTCCATCAACTTACTGGTGTGTTTTTCATGAACTGAAAAAAATACATTCGGTTGAGCATAACATACTTAAAGGACCTTGAGAACTTGTTTGATGTCCCTGATGCAAGCACAGCTACTTGAAGATGCTTCACAAAAAGCTGTCCTGCCTCTGGGAAGTACACCCTCTTTCACTACATTGACACCACCAGTGGGACCCAGATATGGCTGTAGTCATATACTTCCATGTCCCAGATGTCTGAAGAACTGCTGAAGCATTACAGTATCAGCTTAAAGTCTCGGTGATTGAAAAACCTGGGAAAGGCTGGCATGAAATCTATATTAGGCAAGATCAAGGATGACGCTTTATTCTTTGAGTAGTCATTACAGCTACCATTCATTGTGACCTTACTATGCCAGATACAACATGACTTCAGTCTTTATAACAATTCCAACAGGTGAATCATTTTAGAAGGAAACTAAGGTCTAGAAATGTTACTCTGCTAAAATCCAGAAATTTTGTTCTTTAACGCTGTATCACATCTGAAAACACAACCACTCCAGCTTTGTTGGCTAAATAAGTCTTAAAAGCTAGGTGAATGGAATGCAATCAGATTACTATACCTAGTTGCAAAGGTTATAAAAGCTGTAAAGTCAGTCTGAACTACCAAAAAGCACTTAAATGAAAAAATACCATACCAGGAGAAGTAGCTTCCCCCATGAAAATGTCACCATTGAGACCAAAGAACCTACCTACATACCTGATGTGAGCCATAATTCTCTATATTAACAAAGGCTTAGAAATTGAAATCAAGACATTTAACATACCGTGGCCAATATAATAAGGGTTTCAGCTATTTCTCAGAAAAGTTCTGAAATGTTAATGTGCTGCAATTCTGCCAATATACATTTTATCTTTCTGCCTCAAGGAAGAAAGACTAACAAACCCACAAATGTAAAATCACCCCCTGAAAACCTGAGATGCTGGTGGTTGGAGGAAAAAAAAAATAGTAGTAGAATTAAGGTTTTATAAACCAGGGAATATTTTGGTGTCTGTTAGGTAAAGGGATTTCTTCATATGTGATTTTAATAAAAGGGAATTTCATAGGTAAAAACCAATACTCAAAATTATAAAACAAGTAGAACTGTCTGTGCATAATCACTGAATCAAAAATTTGCAATAGACTCAACAGAAATTCCTTAGTTGATAAATGTGGTTTGAAGGGGTAATAAAATCTTTTTATGGCTGAAGCAACAGTCTTGTTTCCTGTTGACCCAAAAATAGATGTTTCATTTCCCAAATAAGTAGGCTCTCCACTGTAGAGAAATATTCTTGTATAGTTGGTTTCTATCTTCTTGAACTCTGTTCCAAGTTCAGCCAACTTTTCATATGTTCTTAACACAAATTTTGAACAGTCGTAGGATTCAAACCACGTCTCTGCCCCTTTTCCAGGGCTGGCTTGGACAGTCCATGTTTCATAATAAATCCCTGTTTCATTATCCTGTTTCACCCACTTTGCCATTTTGTTAAATGTGCTTCCTAGTTAAAAAGAAAAAGAAAACAAAACACCTATGTGAACATCAAAGCTAATGATGTTTTAAGTAAAAATGTTCTGACCTAAGGTCACAGATATACACAAGAGATTTTTTTTTTAATTTCCAAACCTGAATCTTGCAACAGGAATCTAAGATCAGCCAATTTTTATTCCATTCTTCAAGGCACCACTGAATTATAAACATTAGATGTAATATGCATATAAAGAGAAGTTTTACTATTTCTATCATCATTTAAGCTCAGTCAAGATTAAACAAATGCAGCAGCTCTATTTCTCTACCTTACTCAACAATCCTGAGAGAGGCAAAAAAAAAGGGAAGGAAGGAAGGAACTCTGGAAGAGGAAAAGGCGAATGGGTAGATCGTATAAGAAAAACAGACAGGAAAAAGGCTGAACCTGTGTTACAAAGTATTGTATACACAGAGCATGAATGGTTGCCTAAAAAGCAGCTACTGGAGAAGTCTGGCCTGCACTTTGAATATTTGGTACTTCCCTTTTCTCCCTGTCTATGTAGGTGGTAGGAAGCTACTGATGACCTCCCCACCCATCACACAAATTCTTCCCATGAATCAACCAAACTGGAAATGGTTTTGGCTAACTTCATAAACTACACAGTCTCCAGGACGGCTAACCCTCTCTCCTGTCAACATTTTATACCAGACCAGAAGAATCTTTCCAAATATTTAAAAAACACTGCAATCTGCATGGGCATAATTGTCATCTGTGCATTTATAATGACCAATAGAGTCAGGCCCCAACATTTCACTTTGTCACTGTATGAAAACCTTTGCTTACTCCAACTTGAGACTACAAAATAAATACTTCATGCTCTATAAAATAAGAGTGGCTGCCTTTATCAATTTCATGGAATTAAAATTGTGGGGTAATATAAGCCTGTTTTCTTTAGAACTGGGGGAACTGTTCTTAAGTGTTCAAGTTTGAAAAGCCATCACTATACCTAAGAGCTAAGCCACTGCTGTGCTGCAAAACACTGTTTTGTAACATGAAGAAGGGGTCACAGAACAGCATTAATCACAAGGCAGATGGACAACTTAAAAATCTTAAGTAATGGCATATTATAAACATTTTACAGAAAAGAGTAACCACTTGTTCAAATGGTCAATTTATGTCAGAAGGGAAATTTTCAGATAATGATGGAAATGGAGAAAGGAGAGATGTGAATTGGCTTGGAATGAAACAGCAACTACGAACACAGTTTTGCTAAGAGATGCACTTTCATATTAGAATGGTTTGGGACACATCAATTAAAGTAGGAGGAAGGATTAGAAAACAGCATACTGTTTTCAGTTCAAAGATCCCCAGATTATATTTAACTTTTAAATATAATCTCAATTCTAGTCAATAACCTCAATTGTAGTCTTGGTTATACTAAAAGCTCTGTGACCTTGAGAGACAGGTCAGCCATTGCTTGGCTGAGCCTCAATTCCTTATTTGTGAAAGGATAAAGGGTGTTTTACCTTTCCCACCAAATTATGGGTTAATGCACCTTAAAATTATTTGTAATAAAGCTACATAAGTAGAAAGCCTGATCATTTCCCTGAGTCCTGGGATTCACTGAAGGGAAATGATAATTATTACTATAAACAGTGCTTTCATTTCAGATGTTTCCACTTTTAGAGGAGATAGCAGTTTAGAATACAGTACTTAGAAGTAAGGCAAGCCCTTCTAAAATGCAATAGTAGCATTTGATTCAGGAGGCAATGGGAAAACATGGTAAACTGTGACCCAATGTCATATAAGGAGCTACTGATAAGGTTCTGCTGAATTCCTGTCACCACTAACCAACAATGCAACATATGCAAAATTCCAACTGTTAACCACTTGCCAAAAGAATAGAAAATCTCAGAGATAAAATTTTTAAATTGCTCAAGAGTGCCTCAAACATAAGAGATCATATACATTTTGGGAGGCAATATACCAAAGTTGTTAAGAGAATGGTTTATGGGGCTTGACTACCAGGGCTGGAGCCCCACTTACTTTAACCTCTCTGTTCCTCAGTTTCCCCATCTTTACAAGGGAAGTTATAATCATCTCTATAATGGGGTTGTTGTGATGATAAATGATGTGATATATGTACAGCACTCAGAATGGGGCAAGACCCAGAGTAAGTCCATGTGATTAATAGCTCTTATTGTTTCTCAACATAAAGATGGTATTTTAATTTATCACTAAAACATTTTTTTAGGGACAGCCAGTTGGTCCTTTAATCACGCATGGTATGGGTTCCCTTTTCCTTTTCTTTTTTTTTTTTAGAAAGTCCAATTTAATTGTACGAAGTGGTTTATTTCATTGTTTAACATGGACTACAGCAAGAGATAAGCTACTTAATCACCTATTGGTGAAGTTCTGCACAAGTACTATTTTGGGTCAAAGTATAGTGGTTCCATCAGTACACTTTACAAATAAGCTCTAAGAAGTAGAACACTACTGAACTATCTCAGTGAAGTAATCTCTTTCATTTGGTTTCATTGATGAAACCCTCAAATACTGCCAGTTTTGAAACATACCTGATATGGTTGCTACTGGAACTAATGTTCCATTTTCCTTCCAATGGACATCATCAATTCCTTCAAAAAAGCAGGCAGCTCCTTGATTACACCAGAAAGGGGCATTAATTTCAGGTCGCAGATGGGGAAATGTACAGTTGCCAAGCTGGAAAAGTTCATACCATTCCATTGTATAGTTCTTGCCAGTTAATGTACTTTTGAATCCAATGGCATCATGCATAATTTTCTGCGTAAAGATATGAACTTATGAAAGCACCCACTAAGTGGCAATGAGTCTACGTAACCTGATGGGTGAGAACATGGTGCACCACTACGCACATCATGAAGGACAACTGTTTGTTTAGCTGATCCTCTTCCCTGTCACTATTCTTGTGTCCAATCTGGGGTCCTTCAAACTCCAGCCCTTATCCACTCTGGTTTGGGCCATGGCTGCTCATCTCAGGTACTAGGGGTGTGTGCTGTTACCACACTCACAATTTTCCTACATCTTAGAGTAAGTATAAGACCCCCCCACGCCACAACCTCAGACAGAACTTCACATACATCACAGGGTGATGAGCTAACCTGGAAAAATGCTCACTACGGGGCCTGGATATCCAAGAGGTGTCTACTGCCTGTCCCTTCCCTTCTTCTGGCCTGCTACCTTCTAATTTTCCAGGAACTGGGTATAGAAGTTGTGCTCAGATTCATAACATTAAAAGGTATTCAAGAATGTGCATTTGTTACTGTCAGGATTACAAAATCTGATCAATAACTATTTGACAACTCATTTTAAATATTGTTGGGAGGTACACCAATGAATATGGTAAAAAAAAAAAAGCAGCCACTAGAATAGTGAATACTAAAACTGATTTAATAACTAAAGTACAAGATCAAGATGTATCCTTACCAAATGTCCCAGGAGGTCTCCATATTTAAATTCCCATACTGGAGCTTGTAATCGAAAGACTTCAATGATATCCTCATCCTTCATAACTGGGATTGGTGAGCCAGTGGGACAGAAAGTGTACTTAGCTTGACAATAAGGATCTGGTTCTGGACGGTAGGAAAAGCGTCTAATAAAGAAAGAGAGACTGTCAACTTTGATTATAACAGGAATTCAGTTGTTCTCATACATTTTTTTTTTTAAGGTACCAGGGACTGAACTCTGGGTCACTCAACCCCTGAATCATATCCCTAAACCTATTTTGTATTTCAGAGACAGGGTCTCACTGAGTTACTTAGTGCCTCCCTTTTGCTGAGGCAGGCTTTGAACTCATGATCCTCCCAAGTCAGTGGGGCCCTGGCACTCTCACACATTGAAAGTCCAGTTTTTTATTTCAGTGTCAGTAACATTTTCAGGGAAAGACATTCAAAGCTTTGACCATAGTGAATAAATAGAAACACATATTTTACTTGTTACCTATGAACGAACAATGATGTCTTTAATTAATTTATTTATTTACTGGAGTACCAGGAATTGAACCCAGGAGTTCTTAACCACTGAGTCACACCCCCAAGCTCTTTTTATTTTTTATTTTGAGACAGGGTTTGGCTAGTTGCTTAGTGCCTTGCTAAGTTCCTAAAACTGTCCTTAAACTAGTGAATCCTCCTGCCTCAGCCTCTTGAGCTGCTGGGATATCAGGAATGAGCCACCATGCCTGGCTTTTTGTTTTTCTTTTTTGCAGTGCTGGGAATCAATCCCAGGGCCTCACACATGCCAGGCAGATACTCAACCACTGAGCCACACCCCCAGCCCAACAATGATGCCTTTAACAGCAAGTAAAATAAAATGAGCTATATTTACTTAATAATTAACTAACATTCATTTAACATTTACTGAGAATCTAAAACACGCAGGGCTCTACTGGGAAGAAAGGAAACAAAGCAGAGTCTTGGGTGGCATTAAACTTCCAGCCATGAGTGCACTGGGGCAAGTGCTAAACTAAGGAAATAAAGTCCTATGGTGGGGGATGGGTGAGGCTGGGGAGGACAAAGAAAGAGATATGAACCTGGCTTCAGTTTCCAAGTACTTGCTAATAAGGTGTGGACAGAAAAGAAGAGAAAACATTAGGTCATATTATCCAATCACACACATTAGAAGAATCTCTATAAGGTCCAGGCTTCAACGCAGCAGCAATAAGAGGAGGTGGGCAGGGGTTGTCATTCTGTCACTAGGAAAGTGTGAACAGCAGCAGCCCCTCAAGCCCTGCAACTGAAGAGGATTGAGCCCCCAAGTGAGTTTAAAGGATTTTAAGTAGCAGATCTGATAGGACCAAAAATGCCCTAACATAAACCTTATTTTAATGAATTATAAGAGGGTGGGGAAAGGCCAAATTAAGGCTGAGAGATCAGTCGGGAGGAGACTGCAATAATGCAAGGGAAAAAAGTAGAACTGAGAAGGCCCAGCAATCAGACCAGGCTCCAGCTGAACTTAGCCAGACAGATGCTGGTCACCTTCTGTACTCTGCACTCAGAGAGAATCAAGAATAAGCCCTTTAACACCTAAGAATCCTAAGATCCCAAAAGTTCTAGTTAGATATATTTTGTTACAATCCTAACAGATGGGCACAAATTCTATTTTAACTTAGGTATTTAACTGGTTTAAACAAATATATAACTATATGAAGATTTCATTTACCCACGTAAAATTTATTTTAGGTTAAAGTGTAACTCAAAGTCTGAATTTAATTTAAAAAGCGTAACTTAAGTATGAATATAATAAAGGTTAATATTATAATTAACTGAGGGAGTCAGATGGGGGGGCAAGCACTTAAATACAGAAACTTTAAAGAAATAGTTAAGAAGTCATAGACAACACCTTGCCCTAATATTAGATCATAGTTTTTGATTTACAATCTGTTCTTGTTCTGTTGAAAATTTAATTTTTATTTCATATGAACATTTTATTAATATTTTCAAGAAAAAACAGCTTAAACTTTGCTATGATCTGGACTTGAGAGGTCTCTTAGAAATTCCTATGACTAAGAGAGGGAGAGGGTAAATATGGGGGGGTGCTATTGGCCAAATTATTTTGTTATATTGTGTGCATGTATAAATACATAATAACCAATACCACCAATATGTACCAATATAATACACCAAAAAAAGGTGGGGAAAAAATTCCTATTAACCAAGGAATATTCAGAGGTGGAATAATTAGATTATGTGAATTGTAATCTAATCAGTTCATACTAATTTTAATGTACTGGGTGGTAACTGTAGGTAGGTGGGGGCATGGCTGCAGGAGATAGTCACTGGGGCATGCCCTGGGAGGGCATCTTCCCTGCAGCCCCTTTCCCCCTTCCCTCTCTCTGCTTCCTGACCCTACCATGAGCTGAGCAACTTTCCTCTTCTAGGCCCTTCCCCCATGATGTGCTGTCTCATTTTGGGCCCATAGCAATGCTACCCAAATAAACTTCTCCTCCTCTAAACTGTTCTTGTAGGATCTTTTGGTCACAGTGATCAATAGCTAACTAAAACAAACCCCAAACCTCTCTTTTCACATATGTCAAGCAAAAACATTCATTGCACTAGCAGACTCCATAAATGTTTAGGTTTGAAACTGCTGGTATTTACTAGAGTTAATCTTGCCAAAACACTAAAGTGAAACCAAAATTGATCCCCAGAAGACAGAACCCAGAACTCTGCTCCTAATCATGAGGTTGTGAGGTTATCCTGAATCTGACTCATCAGTTTGTCATGCAAAACAGTGGGAGTATTCAAAACTTGCTGGTCTTTCCCCTGCCAGATGCTGACATCCAGGTTTTCTTTTTCTGCGTGTAGCTGTGTGATAGTCTCAGACTGTGCTGACACTATTCTAAGTCAAAGGCTTCAAATCAGGTTTGCGGTCTTGATTTATGACCAGTGTTCAACTCCAGAATGAAGAACACGGACAAACTAGGCGACCAACCTTCCCAGTCTACCTGGGACTCAGGGCAGAGATTCCCTGGATTTGGGTATTTAAAATTGCAAAGTTCGGGGAATACCCGGGCAAGTTGGTCAACCTCTAAATTGAGCCAAATGTTACGCAGTACTAATGATAGCGCATGAAATAAGTAATAAGTGCAATATTTAAAGTGTTTTCAGTTTTTAAGCAGTTAAGTTAGATAAGAGCAGGTACTAGTATCTAAATGTCACTCGATAAAGTAACACTGCTCCCCGTTTCTTCTACAATTGAGCTGCTCCAGTACTGGCTCGCGCGTCCCAGAGGGAAGAGGGCCCTAGGGACGGCGCTCCGAGAGCGGCAGAGGCCCCAGCCCCGACCCCGATCTCTTAGCTTTGTTCTAAAAGGCGCCTGGGTGTCAGTGCACTACGCTCCCGCACCATCCCAGACCCGAACCCAAATACCTCGCGCCTCCACCCTTCAGCACCCCTAGCGCTCGACCCCCCTCACCAGCCCGGCCGTGCGCGCGCCCAGGGAGAGCACGTCTCCCGCGTCCCGCCCGCGCGCGCGCCGCCGCACTCACTTGTAAGGCACCGGCCAGTGGCGGCGGGAGCGGCCTCCCGCGGCCCGCGGCCAACTCAGCGCCGCCATCAGCCCGAGCAGCGCCAGCGCCCAGCGCCGAGGCGCGCGCGTCGGGGTCGCTTCCCCCACTCCCCGGGCCCCCTGTCTGGCGCCCTCGGCCTGCGCCATAAGGCGGTTCGGGTACTTCCGTCGCCTACCCAGCTGCTGGCCGCAGAGGCCTGTCAAGCGAGCATGCGCGGACCTGCGAAGCCCTGTTCCGGCTGCCCACCCGCCTCCGCCTGGCATTGCAAATCTTAGGCGCGTGATTCCTCGGAGACATGACTTTCTTCGAGCTACGTGTGGGCCCCTGCACAGGTTCCCGGTTCCTGTGCTCCCAGGAGCTCGGCGCAGTGGCACCCCCCAGATTTTGCCAGCCTGGAAGGCGCTTGGAGAGTTGCGTCCAGACTTTGGGGCCTCCAGTTTTAATCACTGGAACATGGAGTTGTTTTGGTCTCCTGTCTTGCCTTTAGCGAAGCTTCTCTGACCGTCCCACTGAAGCCATCGCCATAACAAAGAAACAAACATCCAGTTTCTGATGTCCTGAGCGAGCTATGCCATTAACATAGACCAAGTACTTTTGTATCTTTCCACAATGTCAGGATTTATTGAATAAGATTAATTCGCAGGCCTCATAAGTTTCATCTCTTTTAATTCACCGAGATACTCAGTGTCCACTTGGTGTCCTGTGGCAATCACACGTTCTTTATTTCATCCCTATCTTAATTACTAACATCTTTAACACAAGTCACCCTTCATATTTTGACTTACTGATGTGAATTATATACACATATGCGTATGAGATACGTATGTAAATGTATATATGTCTTACTTCCTGAAAGGTTTAAGGCAGTTGCAGGATTTTAAGAAGGCTACCAAGAGCAAAGGCAGAGAGCAGATTCAAGTGCAAAGAGTCACTGAAGGATGCCAGAAATGAGTATTTAAGGAACCAATTTGAAGAGTTGAGGCTGGGGTCCAGATAGGAGGCATTTTCTTTCACAGGGTCATCTTAAAGTGAGCTGTGTAACTGCCTGAGCAGGGACAGAGAAGGGGAAGCTCATTGCCATGGCAATTTTTCTGGTCAAGGCTAGTGGCCATTCACCAGGTGATGAGATCTGTGTGATGCCAGTCCAGTCTTGGGATGCTGGTTATGGGTTGTAAGTGAGGGGGTTATCTATAGTGAGATTGCTCAGCTCATGTGTCTGGTGTTTGTGGTATAATTTGATATATTCAAGTATCCATGTGCTTCAGACTTAATTTGATAAGGTAACTTTTTATTGACATGAATAAATTATTCATCAATTTATGCCTTATGGTTGTGCTGGGCAGATACTGGTTGTTAATTTGCATAAACAAGGTGTAAAGTCATTCTGCCTTGGCAATTGTACTCAAAGTGTAGTAACTCAGGGCATACTATGGCTTTATAAAATGGAGTAACTCAGGGCAAGGCACAGCCTGGAAACTGCTCTTCTCTACCTTATGGACTAACTCAGAGCAGGGCATAGCCTGTGCTCCACATCTGGGTTTCTTTGGAGTCTTCAACACCTAACATTTACCTGGGTGCCCAGGACCCAGACTTGATGCAAATAATATTTCAGTGTACAAGAATTTTTATTTGGAGGCAGTGGGTGCAATGAGAAAGCTTGAGGACAATAATGGGGAAATAATTTGCCCTCACTGAACCAGAGCCAGTGAAAACAATGGTCAACACAAACAATATGTAGCTCATGCTATCGTGTACACTACTGAATATGTTCTACTATGTTGGACCTACCACTTGGGAAGAAAATGCTACATGGCCTTCTCATCTTTGACCCTTCTGTCTGGTCCCCAAGAAACAATGGCATCAACTGTCCTTCAGATGAAACAATCTGTATATAAATGCGGACTTAACAATATGCTAAAGTCCTCATCACATAGAATCACCTATTTAACCAAAGGGCAGTCTGCAGAACCCTCAGAGCAGTACTTTCAAACTCCTTCACTTCACCCATGACACATGTGAACCATAGTATATGCAAACATATTGGAAAAAGCAAAGTGGCTTTTGTAGTCAGAGGAAACCACCACAACCCACCTGGGGTATGTATGTGTGTGTGTGTGGTGGAGGAGAGCGGGAGGTGTGACTGGCTTCCTCAGGTCTTCCAGACTTCTGAGGGCAGATGGAATCAGCCTTCACCCCCCAAAACACACACACACACATGAACACATATGTACCCTTGCCCATATGCTACACTGGGTTTCCAAGTTCTGGGGAGCTTCAGGCAGGATCCCAAATGTAACAGTGGTTCACTTTAAGCTTTGAATATAGCCCTTGCTGCTCTGCCACTAAACTTACTTTTAAAATGGAAACGTTTCTTTCTTTTCTTCTCTCCCTGCTCCTGCCTAATTTATCCCCCTCCCAAATCTCAGGGGAAATAGGATTGCCTTTCTTCCAGAAGATCTTAGAAATGACTATCTCCTAAATTAACAAGGGAATTAAAACTCCAAAAGAGAACCCATGGAATGTAGCCTTTGAGTCAGCTTTTTAAAAGCCCCCTGTTCCTGCTGATGAGCAGAATTGCAGCCTTTGGGACAGGAATACCCTGTTTCTCCTTTGTGAGCAAAGCAGTAAACCTTTTTCCTTTTTCTCAAAACTGCATCCTTGTTATTGAATTGGCATCGGGGACAAGGACCAAGCTTTTAGCAACAATTTGGCAATGCAGATGGAACCCAAGAACAGTCCTAACTCCAGCTTTCTTGGGCAGGCCTGGCTCTCCAGGGAACCCCAATTCCATTCTGGGGATTCATGGTGCTGGCAAACTTTTTGAGAGTCAATTGCAGGAAAGTTAGGAGATGGGTGAGTTTGCCTCAGGTAGAACCAGAGGAGCTATTCCTGTGAGTAAAGGGAGGGACTGAGGGACCACCCCAGCAGCTTCCAAAGCTCCTTTTTCTTTTGGGAACTCACACCTTCTCTTTCTAAACAGTATAGGTTGCTCCATAATGGTCCACTTTGAGAAAAAAGAAACTGAACAGAGGAAAGTTGCAACAACTTGAGTCATTTGGTAAGTTCCCTAGTCTGCACATTGAGACCCTTGATTCCACACATCTGGTTCCTCTTTGTGGGAACATCTAGTCCCTCTCTCTGGGGACATCTGTAGAGTCACTGGTGCAGGAGTCATAGTTAAGTGGGACTTGATAACCTAGGGATATGTACTCCCTTCTGATCTGTATGAAGTTCTTATCTGTTTGTTGGCCTTGGGCTTGGGAATTCCCTCTGGTTGTCTGTTTTGTTTGTATCTGCTGCTGCTCCTTTTAAGACATGGGTGCTACTGCATTGATTCTATAGTAGTCTCTTGGGAAAGATCTTGGCTGATCAATTTAAAGGTTCCCGTCTGTTGGCTATGGTTTTGGGACTCCTCGCTTGTCTCTCTCTCTGTTTCTTTTTTGTACAATCTTGTAATTGGAGTTGGTCTGTCAGAGGTATAATGAGTTGAAGAAAGGGCCACCTGTAAGTCTAAGACAATGTTTTACTATAATGATTTGGCTTTTAAATAACTTTCTAGATTATTGTACAATCTTGCAGTTGGAGTTGGTCTGCCAAGGTAAAGTAAGTGGAAGAAATTTGTATATATGGTTCTGTTCTGTCTGTTTTAAAGGTTCTGGGCTGTCAGCCCTGATTTCTGTGATTCTCTCTTCTGTTTTTTTGTCTGTTACTTGCCCTTTAAGACATGGGCCATGCTGCATTGATCTTATTGGTAGTCTCTTGAGTAGAGAGAACTTGGTTGCATGGGCCACCTATAGGAATAAGCCTGTCTAAGAGAAAGACGGTTTACTGTAACACAGTGTGGCCTTTAAATTTTTCAGGATTATTATACAATCTTTATGTTGAAGTTGGTCTGTCAAAGGTAAAGTATGTGAAAGAGATTCTGGATGTACAGGCATTTATGCAATTGCATGATAAGGGATCTGAACCATCAGGAACTAAGTTGAAGGTGACAAAGGGCACTACCTCTGGTGTGCAAGGATGGCAGGACACCAGAAGAAAGGGTTAAAAAGATTTAAATCTTTTAAACCCAGTGCTGACACTCCCAGCACTTTTTCTCAACTTGACCCTAGGCAGCCACTGATCATCCCACTGTGGTCAAGGACACTGGTCCTAAATGGGGGCAGGGGGGTGTCTCAGAAATCTCCCTGGGCTGTAGAAAAATCGTCAGAGAGAACCTGGCCTCTGCCCTGCCTTCCAACTCATTTTGCCCATGGAGGGTGGAGGCTGCTGGGCACAAAGGATGTGGCAGTAGGTTCCAGAACTGTCAGTTTATGACCAGGGGACAGGAATAGTCTCTCTTTTTAAGATCTGACAGAAGACTGCATTTGGCCAGGGGATATTCATCACTGGGGCAAAGCAATTCTTGCTATAACATATCACATCAAACTAAATGCCTGGAGAGATTGGCAGAATAAATAACTGCACCTGGAAAAGAAAAAGACAGAAACTAAGGCCAACCTGTTTTGTAGGCAGCATCTGTAAAGGGATCTCAAGGAAACCTAAAGAAAGGATGGAAAGGGCATCCTCCATTGCATATCAATATACCTAGCATAAGAAAAAGGCCCCAAAGGAGGCTCTGGGTACAATTGACAGTGGGGAAATCATTTAAAGTTGATGGCATTGTGATAATGATAACAGAGACAGGTCAGGCTCAAAAATAACCTGTGCTCCAACCCCTTGAATACCAGATTAAGATTAAGCCACAGTTTTCATATAAACTGGATTGTTCAATCCCCTCCTGGGATGAAATTTGTTGTGTAAGTTGAATGCACAGATAACATTCGTAAGGACTGTTTCAGAATATTAATTTAAGTGTCCAAAACTAGAAAAGATAAAAGAAAGATATAGGTATGGGAATATATTTTAGTATGGAAAATTAGAAGGTAAAAATGCTTCTGGATGAGAAAGTATTTTTTCTGGTAAAGTAATATTCTTGGGCTAAAGTCCAAGATGAGGGGCTGGGGATACAGCTCAGTTGGTAGAGTGCTTGCCTTGCGTGCACAAGGCCCTGGGTTCAACCCCCAGCACCAAGAAATAAAAATAAATTCCAAGATGAAAGAGGGCAATACTAAGCATGTTAAGAAATTTTGAATGTTTAAGTAAGTCTCAGAAGGTTTATGGAAGGTAAATATCAAAAAGTTTGTGTTTGTGATTGAATTGGTTATACCAAGTTATTTGAACTTTAGTGTACTGATATGAAGCAAAGCCTGAAACATTGATCTCTTCTTATCTATTGAGATAATTTTCTTTGTTAGGTTCTATTATTTGGGGAAACTAAGTCTTAAAGGAATTACGGTTTGTACCTGTTTCAAAGTCTCTAATGACTACTTTGTAACTGGTTAAATAAACAATGTTATTTAAGTTATAACAATATTGTTGACACCCAAAATATATTTGACTAGGTATACGTATGCATCTGAGAACTGTATCTGTCTAAGCCTCATCTAAGTGTTATGTAAAAGTTTATAAAATGAAAGTTTATGTAAGTTTACAGGCAAGATAACCAATAAATGTTGTCTTTTATATATTGTATTTGACACAGAAGGTCCATACTGTTATTTGAAGACATTTCTTTTATCTGTTTACTTCAAGTAAGTCAATTTCTGATCATTAACACTGTTTCCTAAATGCAAAAGAGATTTAAGGCTATCCTTTGATTTTTGTTAACCCTCGCAGACCTGTGACTATTATTACCATGCACTCTTGATTCTAAATTGTACTTTAAAAGTTAAACTTCAATGTCAAGTTTAAGAGAGCACTTTGCCAAATTGGTGTTATCCAAACTAAAATTATCTGTAACAAAAGACTTGGATTTGTATAGAAATAACAAATTTGGTTATTTATTCATGTCATTTGTTTAATAACTGGATTAAGTAAACAATTGTCAATAAGTATTTATACAATTTTGTGTTACTCTTCACACTGGAATTGGAATTTAAATGCATTTTTGGAAGATAATAAGGAAATCCTGATCTGTTTAAGGTGATGCTGTAAAACATGGAAGCATTCTGCCACTTTTTCCACAAAAAGAAAGTTACAAGCTCCCTTAGCTTTCTTTGATTCCTGTTTCAGATGTAATGTTGTATTGTGTTATGTGTGAAGAGCCTGCCTTACCTGAGATAAGACTCTGCCTCCCCTCTTACTCCATGTTAAAATGATTCCAAAACAGGCTAGATATCAGTTCATTTAAGTTTGCATTCAAAAGATTGATTTTGTTGCAAAGATTACTGTGATCTCAAACAGGGAATATAATATATAACTAAGTTTCAAGATTATAAAAAGTTATTTTTTGTGGTTCATAGCTATTACACAAACTGAAAATGTTTTTGCTCTGTTAATTTCATTTTGTATTTTCCTTGCAAACTTTATAACTGTTGCTTGTTACTGTTTGCAGAGGTACACTTCTTCTAAAAAAACAAAAAACAACAACAAAAAAAATAACAACCTCCGTTAATTTGAGATAATAAGCCATCACCTACAGGACAGATAGTGTATAATGCTGACTTCCAGTACTAATACAAACGCCAACTGAATGAAAGGCGTAACTGTAAAATTATAGATATTGAAGTTATAATCTGTTATTCCCTCTTTAAGACTGATGAACCTGACTTGCTGGGTGTTTAAAACCAGAAATGTGGAGGGAGACCAAACCAAAGTCAAGGAAGTAAAAAGGTTAAGGAAAAAGCAGCCAATGTATTGACCCTTGCCTTCTATGGTCAACCAGGGCCAAGATGGGACCCCTGTCTGGGCCCTGCAACTCTGGTGAGTCACCCGATCTGCTGATCAGGGAAATTGAGAAGACCTGAGAGAAGAGGAAGCCAAATAGTACACTTTCTGCAAAGAGGAGGGTCATTGGAGACAGAAATATCCCCGTTGCTTTCAAGAGAAGCCACATATGGTCAGCCAGATGCTGACCCATCCTGACAAGTGGCACCACTGGTAGAGGAACGCTAAAGGAGCCAGGAGGCTTTGCACATGTCCCCAAGAGTGATGGGTAAGGAATCTCAGCTGACTCTTAAGAGTAGATAGCAACAACGTCAGTTTTGACCAACTTGGTCTTAAACTCCTGGCTGGAGAGTATCACCTAAAAGCGCAGTCCTACATGGACATTTGCAAGGAAAAACATTGGTTTTTAAAATGTAACTTAAGATGTGCACTTATGTCAGCCCTACCAAAAATAAGTAAAGCTGGAGGCTGTAAAGGAAGGGTTCTTGTGTGAGAATGCCTAATAATAATGATCACAAGAGTTGCAAATTTGTCCTGAGTTAATTTGAGTCTGATTTCAAAGACATACAAATCTTCCTAACCTCCTACATTGAAGAACTTGATCTGTTTTTCACTGATAAGATTATGAGTTACTATCCACATGTTTTTCAGAGACTGGCTGAAATACTTATTGTTTTTGTGCTAATTATTTACAAAAAAAAGTAAACTTTGCTGTCTTTATTGTTGTCTTAACATGATTCCTGCCCTATGTATGCCTTGTCCAGTCACCTGCCATCTGCCACTGTGGACCCCTGGACTGCTCTGATGTTGAATGCTCTTAACTGTCTATGCCCCCACCCCACAAAGAACAAGGACTTTGGGTTACTTCTCCCAACTTCCCCAGCCCCAGAAATTTTGCTTTTAACCACGTGTATCCAGGAAAATGAAGTGGTGTAAACCCTTCAGGGAGCGGAAACATGCTAATGTCAAGGTTTTAACACAGCTGACAGTTTGTACATTTATCCTGCCAACAACCCTGTGAAGAAGGTGCTGAAGCAGACAAGAGACCCCCATCCAGAAGACCCTTACCATAATTAAGCACAAACCCCTACCATATTTGTAACATATAAGTTCCTCTTCTTGTCAGAAAGTTTTATAACAGAATTATCAGTAAAAATTTCTACAAAAAACTCAATGTGGGATAGGACTTCCTATTTCTTGTGAGAACTAGGTTATTCTATCTTGCAAAACTAAGTTTGGCCACAGACTTGATGATGTGACTTCTGCTTTTGTTGTAAAACCTCTGACTAATCTAAAAAATGGGATAAAAAGCACTTTCTATGAACTTAAAAAAAATGACTTTTATGTAGACTTCTCCAAAAATGTAAACCTCCAACCCCCTCTTCACCCCCTCCCCTGGGTGTAAAGTTCCAAGATTTTCCAGACTCATGGTCCAGAGAATCTTTTAACCAATAGCCCCTCTGGACCCTGCAGCCAATAAACCTGCTTCCTGAAAATTCCTCTGGCGCCTAGCTTCTTCTGTCCTACATCTGTGCTACTTTCTACTTTCAGACTGAGTAAGTACAAGGCATTGAGACATTGAATAGCTTTCCCAGTATCACAGAAGCTACTGAGGGTGGAATCAGGTTTGATCCCCAGCACTTAGACCCAGAATTATATGATCCTACTTCTAGAATTCAGTATTCCTCTCCTTCTTCTCCTAAATGATGCCTGTGATACAGAGATGTTTCCACAAGCAGCTTCCCTTTCCCCTGCTTGCTGTGTATGTCATGTGCCCTTCTTCTTTCCAAATCTGGGGCATCACAGTCTTAGGTCATGCCAACATCCTGCCAGGTCAGGGGCTAGAATCAGCCTCACAGGTTTGCAGTCCTTCACCCACAGCTTATGACCAACATCCTTCTCTAGGCGAAAGGTGGGTTTCTTCTTGATAATAGATGTTTACCTTTTTTGTACCTGGCACAGCTTAGAGAATTTTTGTTGAAGGAAGATGGTGTTAAATAAATTAAAGATCCTGTAGTGAAAGTAGAAAAGTATTTTCTGGAGAATGCAGAATTTATCTGTAAATAATAGAAGAATAAATTTCATTCAACTATATGGGGAATACATGAAGTTATACAGGAGGAATTTGGGGAGAATTCTAGTAGAACAAAGTAACCCAATTATTTTTACTTTCTTTGCTATGATCCTATAAAAAAATATTGGCTACATAAGAGAAGTTCTGGACTTTCTAAGAATGTGTTATATTTGTGAGACACAAAATATCACCAAGAGCAGTCCCAACTTCACCAAGATGCCTGATTTAATCACTCTTAGTTAACACTCCATCCAGACCTCAAACTCTGTTTTAAGCATCCTAGGAAATGATTTTGCTTCCATCTCTGATTCAGATTAATGGGGGTAATGGTGTTTCAGACTCAGTCTTCTCAAAAACATCACTTACCCTTTCGGCTTTGGAACCAAGCAGTTAAAAACTTACTGTACAAAATTTAAAAATTAAAAAATTTTTTTTTGCATATCAATAAAAACATTCTTAAAATAAGTTACATGGAAGTTACTTTATAGTATCCAGTAATGACAGAATTTTTTTTATATTTCTTGCCCTTTTCTTTAAAGATAATTTTTTAAAAAATAATTAAAAAGGAAAGTAACTGGTAAATAAAACTAGTCTAGAGCTCGCTGATGCGCTCTTTCTTCCTTTCCAACAAAGAAGGATCCCAGTTACTTGCCAAAACTCCTTTATCCCCTGCTCATGCTTCAGGGTCTTGCGCCAGAGCCCAAGCCGCCGCTAGGGGGCGCGCGAGAGCCGCCGCCTCAGGAAGCCACGGTTTGCTTGGCTGTCTAGGGCCTTAGCCCTGGAGACTGCCACCGCCGCGGTTTGGGTTGCAGCCAGGCGCAGAAGCTCTGGCGGTGTTGGTGATCTGAGGTGGCCCGGCTGGATCAGGGCATAACCGGGCCTGCGAGCCGGAGCTGGCGGTGCTCTCGTCCCTTCGGATTTCTGTTTTTTAAGCTGTTCCCATTGCTCCCTTCTCTGCCCATTCTGCTTGGGAACAGAGTTTTAGAGAATGACTTATGTCTGCTGTCAGCGTGGACGAAGGGCAGAACCAGGCACAGCTCATCCTTCATCTGCAGCCTAAGCTGCTGACCCTCCGCCGATAGTTGATAGTTCTTTTTTTTTTTTTTATTCTACTTTGTCTCTGTACATTTTACTATTCTGGGTGTCTCATATCAACGGAATCACACAATATCTGTTCTTTTGGGCCTGGCTGTTTTCACTTAGCATATATCCTCAAAGACATGTTGCAGCATGTGCGAAAATTTCCTTCCTTCTTAAGGCTGAATAATATTCCATTATATGCAGAGACCACATTGTCTGTTGATGGACATTTCGGTTGCTTTCACTTTTTGAATATATTGAATAATGTTCCCACAAATCCCTGCCTTTAACTCCTTTAGGTACTTGCCTAAAGAAGAATTTCTTGATCATATGGCAATCCTGTATTTAATTTTTGAGCACCTACTATAGGAGCTGCATCATTATTTTCAGTAACAATTAAAAACATGCTACTCAATTTTTTGTCTGTAAGACTTGAAATTTGAAGTCAGAGCACATCTCTATTCCATTGCCCAGCTGAGTTTCCCCAGGAGGAAAAATTACTTCTTTAAGGTCATTACTAATTCATGACAAAACCAGTTCTAGATGGCAGGTCTCTTGTCTCTAAAACTTAGGATAGGAAAAACTTGGCACCTGTTTATCTTGAGGGGAATTAAAATTAATGTGGCTGTTATTTTATTCATCTGTCCAACAAGTAGTTATTGCCTTCTTAGTGAGTGAAGGGCGATGTCCTACATGCCCTGGTTTGGGTTGTTTAATGAGCCCAGGTCACTGAGGTGAAGTCTAGTGGAAGTTGATGGACTTTTTTGTTCTTGACTGCAATGCAGCAAATGTCTCAGTGCCTACTAAAGCTTCCAAGGGACATGCCCACATTGAAAACATCTTTCACTCCTTGTGCAGGTGGATTCCATTAATTCTACAAACAACTGAAGGCTAATCTGTTTGTAAAATTATTGGTTTAAAACTAAATCCACATTTCTTTGCATCTATTGTTCATGCCTTTCAAAATGTTCAAAGCCTTTCATTAATAATAAGCAATGTGTGTGTGCATGTATGCATGTGTATGCACGTGCTTAGAATTTATCTTTTATACACACACAACAAAGATAGAAGCTATTACTCAATTTTATAAAACTGAAAATATGATGAAGAATGTTTAGAAAAAAAAATGTATGTATGTTGTCAGGAGGAGGCTCAGACCCTGGGAAAGAGATTTGGGATCCAAGCAGGTAGAAGAAGATGTAAAGCACAGTTGGAATAGTAGACATGCTTTATCCAGAGGTAGCAGCAGCTTCTAGTCAGCCCATAGCTCCAGCTTTAGCCCCCAACCTAATCTGTTTAGCTCCCCTACCCACCCAGTCTTTTCCGTAGACCTTTTTTATATGCAGGCCAGATAAAGAAGACACACTGCCAACAGGTTACATCAGTGGACACATGCTCACAAGCAAATGTTTATGACCTTATGGTAGATTTGCTGTATCAGAATGTTTATGACCTTGACTATGTACTAAAAACATAGCTCAACAGAAGTTTTGGTGAGGGAGCCTAACTACAGCCATTTTGGGCCTGCCCTACAGTTGTCCAATATAAAGTTTAGTAACAGGAGACTAAGACTCATGATTTTATAATGTTTTAGCTCTAATGATAGCCTCTCAGAGAGTCAAGAGACATTTGACTCAGACCAGCTTTGGGCACTTTGCAAAGTGGACCTGTGATTTTTGAGTTAGAGAAGCCAGTAAAGAAGGTATGACTCAAAGGCCCCATGCAATGATTTAAATGTTTATTCTCCAAGTTCCTGGGTTGAGACCTAGTTTCCAGGGTAACCCTGTTGAGAGGTGATGGGAACTTTAGGAGATGGTTAAGTCATGGTGCCCCATCCTCATAAAGGAATTAATGAAATTCTTATGAGAGTGGGTTAGTTACGACAAGAATGGGTTTGTTACACAGAGAGTTCAGCTTCCTCAGCTGACTCTCCTGCTTTGTGATCTCTCCCTTCCACTTGCCTTCTGATTTTCTACCATGCCTGGACCAGCACACAGCTTTGCCAAAAGTCAAACAGACACTAGTGCTATGCACTTAGACTTCCAGAATTGTCAGCCAAAATAAACCTCTTTTCTTTATAAATTTCCCAACCTGAGGCATACTGTAGCAATAGAAAATGGACTAAGACACCCACTAACATATAGGTGGCTCCTCTGAGCTTCTTTCCCTCCCTCTTGTTACTGAAGCTAGGGGACAGAGAGACTGGAGTGATCCCTTTTCTCTCCAGGTGTTTCTGAAAGTGGGCTGGGGTGTTAATCCAGAATTTGGTGGGGTTAAATGTTTGGAAACAGGTAAAATGAGACCTACCAAGTGTTTTACTCAGGCTCTTGGTAATGACGGCCTCTGGGATTTTCACTCAGAGCCCTGAGTTCTACTTCCCATGTGCTTTAGATCAGTGGTAGCAAATAACAGGATCACCTGGGTAGACTATAAAACACAGCAATGCCCAGCTGGTTCTTTCTTCCCAGAAAGTTTCATTTAACTAGTGTGTTGGTACCCAAACTTCCCAGGTATTCTAATATGCAGGCTGGGCTGAGAATCACTGCTTTAAAAGAATTTCAAGGTCTGATTCTATCAATGCTTCCATGTTTTGAGTCCTATGTATGAAATTGGGTCCCCTCTTCCAACTCTTAAAAATGTATGTGTGTGTATTTCTTTGAAAACCTCTTTGTGATCTCACTTATGGAAACTAATTAATAGCTCCATTTTTCTTTCCCTGGAAGTCCCTGTACTTTCTTCCTTGGGGTTGAGTTGTAACATTTGCAGCTGGTAAGGCCCAGAATGCACATGGAATTACTTAGTGGTTTTCTGACTTTCTTTTCTGCTTTGGACTTAGATTTATTTGCTTGATTGTTTTCATATGGGCAATGACATCATTTGTTTTTATTTCTGTTTCTGAGGGTGAAGGTATTTGCCCCTAATGCCGAGCAGATGCATATCATTAATCACTTGAAAGAGAGCCCAGCACAAGAGAAAAGAAATGTGGGTGAGGAAAGTGCCAGGAGAGCCCATGGGACTTACAAGATTTGGCAGACCTGAACCTCAGTGAGCTCAATGCTGTCATTTTACCAGTGAATTAGTTGAAAACTGTGAGACCAACTGTTCATTTTAATTAATTCTCACTGATATTAAAGTTGTGTTCCTCTAAAGTGTTGCCAGCTACCGTTTTGAATCATCTGTGCAAGGCTTCAGGTCTGTGGTTCTCAAACTTTGCTGCATATGAGAACCACTTGGAAGGCTTTTAAAAACTCCTCATCCTAAGGCCATATTGGAGATCAGTTAAATCAGACTAGCTTGAGGTGGAAACCAATGCTAGTTTTTTGGTTTTTTTTTTTTTTTTTTCAGGTGCCCCAGGTGATTCCCCAGTGCTCCAGTTAGAATAAGCACTGCTTATTCAACTTGGCTGCATCTGGTAGACTTCAAAAGCCATTAATGACCATGTCCCACCTCCAGCAATTATGTTTTTGTTGGTTTGGCTTATGACCAGAATTTTTAAGATTTCCAGATGATTCTCACATGCAGACGAGTTTGGGGACCATGCCTACGTACCAATGCTTCTCAAGGAACACATGAATCATTGTGAGATCTTTTTACAAAGCATATGGTGACAAGCGGTAGTGGCATGCAGTCCACACTTGGAGGCCTCAAGTTTGAGAAATTACAGTGGAGGGTTTGCCTATTTCTGGACCTTTTCAGTGCATGAATCACTTTTAGAATAATGATGTCACTTCCTCAAATAAAAGGTTGATTTACAAGTGTTTTGGATATTTCCTTGACTTCTTATTTAATTCTCTTCATAAGGAATTGTATATGTTTATCTTTTTTTTTTTTTTCAAGCCAAACAAAGCCACTTTTATTTTAAGAGTTGCAATATTTTTGAAATTTTGGGAACAACTTGGAGGTATCCCACAGTGATGACTGGGAACCATTGTTTTAGTCCAGGAATGGGCTTCTTATTGACATTTGTACATATCTACTGAAATAGGTTTCTTATCGCCATTTTACATATATGGTTATTATAATTTGAATATGAAGTGACTCCCAAAGACTCATGTGTTAGAGGCTTGGATCCCAATGCATCAATGTTCAGAGGTGGGCTTTTAGGAAATGATTAGATCATGAGGGTTCTAACCTCATTAGTGGATTAATCCATTTAATGGATTCATGATTTGAATGGACTATTGGAAGTGATGGAAACTAGGAGGTAGAGTATAGTTGAGGAGGTGGGTGTGTCCTGGAAGGTCCTTTACTACTTCCTCTCAGTCTCTCTCTGCTTTCTTGCTGCCATGAGCTGAGTACTTTCTTCCATCATTCCCTTACACCAATGATGCTCTGCCTCACCTCAGGTCCAAAATAATGGATGTAGTCCACCAGGGATGGAAACTGTGAGCCCCAAATAAATCTTTTCTCCTGTAAGTTATTTTTGTCAGGTATTTGTAACAGTAATGAAAAACTGACTAACAATAGTATTTCAGATTCTTAAGGCTATGTAACAAACACCATCAACATTGAGTGGCTGAATCCATAGTACATTTCCTTGGTTCTGTGGATTTACCAGCTGAGCTTAGCTGGACCTTGCATGGGCTCTGATGCAGCTGCAGTCATCTGAAGGCTTGACTGAGCTGGTTATCCACAGTAGGGTCTTCACTCATGTGGCTGGGCTGGCTTTGAGGTCATGGGTCATCCCATGTGGCAGTCTTGGGGTTCAAATAACCAAGAGACCTGGGTGGGCTCCTTACATGAAAGCTGGCATGCCTCAAAATAAGCAAAAGATAAACATTGGCACATTAAAATTTTGGCATGTTTATCTGGGGAGACATTGGCATATGAATTGGGCAGTACCAGCCCACTAGCAATTCAGAACTCCCCTCAGGATCAAAAGAAGAAAACTTTTATATGGTATTCTTGGAAGCAAGACCAAGAAAATATTTGATTGATTCAAGTGGAAAGTTCCTGATTGAATGTTAGTTGGTAGTCTCTGATTGGTAAAGGTTCAGTTTCATTTTTCTAGGTTCTCACCATCACTCTGAGCTGGTTTTCTGCTTGCTGACATAGGAATCCAAGGTGTTGGGACATCTCAACCTAATGGTCTTCTAGTTGACTATTTTAACACAAGAGACCCAGGTTTTCTTTCTTTTTTTCTTTTCTTCCTTCCTTCCTTCCTTCCTTCCTTCCTTCCTTCCTTGCTTCCTTCCTTCTTTCCTTCCTTCCTTTTTTCTTTTTTTGGGGGAGTGGTATAACATTTTATTTCAAGGCTTTAGGATCAAGGGAGATAGCATGAGTAAATCCACTCTTGTCTCCTCCTTTGTACATTGCCTACAAATACTTAGTTTCTCAAATTCTCAAATGTTCTTTGGGCCAGTTTTAACATCTAATTCATTAATTAATATGATTGATATATTCATTTTGCATTTGCCAAGGGTCCTGATTATATTGCTTTGGAAAATTTTAATTCCACAAAAGTTAAGAGTTTCATAGATTTATTTGAGAGACTGGAGTTGTATGCAAGATTAAGAAATTTATTAGAATAAATGGGTACTTAGGAAAATGAAAGGATTTTTGTCTTAGGGTAAAAGAAGTCTGAAAGAATCAAAATAAGGAAAGCTGGAGACTCGGATTTTCCTTTTACAAAGTAGCCATGAAGAGAGATTAATTTTATTTGTGTTATTGATATTTTAAGGATTTACTCTTTTCTTTTAGTACAAATAGGATTGCCCTGAGAGAACTTGGGAAAGATTGTTGCCTCTAAACTCTGATGCTAAAATAAATGTTTTCACAGCTAAGACAGTGTTGCTCATAAATCAATCTAAAAAAGTACTGCTACTTTAAAATTCTTTTGTTCTATTTTGAATTTCTTTTGTGCTATTTAAAAATTCATCTTTAGGATGTAAAAAGTTATCTCATATGTTTAACACTATAATTTTACTTTGTACCAGACTTGAAATATTTAGCAAAAATTTATGTCATGATGGATATCCCAGCTTGTGTCTTCAGAATTTCATATTGCTGATACACATGTGTGTTTCTGTCATTGTGAGGTTAAAATGAGCCCTATGTATCTGTAAAGTCCACAATGCTGTCAGGGATCCATTGAAACTATACAAAATCCCATGATTGGGCCTGTGTTTTAATATTTGTCATCAACTTTGTACAAAAGAATATCCGATTAAATCTGACAATGATTGTTATCCTGGCTTATAAAGACAAAGTAAATGAATCAATTTAAAGTCATTTTCAACTCTAGAACACTTTAAAGAAATGCTATTTTTAGCCTAGCATGGTAGTGCCCACCTGCAACCCCAGCAGCTCAAGAGACTGAGGTAGGAGGATTGCAAGTTCAAAACCAGACTCAGAAGCCGGGCGTGGTGGCGCATGCCTGTAATCCTAGCACTTGGGAGGCTGAGGCAGGAGGATCGCAAGTTCAAAGCCAGTCTCAGCAACTTAGCAAGGCCCTAAGCAACTCAGTGAGGCCCTGTCTCTAAATAAAATGCAAAATAGGACTGGGGATGTGGCTCAGTGGTGGAGTGTCCTGGGTTCAATCCCCAGTACCAAAAACAAAACAAAACAAAACAAAAAACCAGCCTCAGGAACTTATTTAGAGACAGGGTCTTCAGTGGTTAAGTGCCCCTGTGTTCAATCCTGGTACCAAAAGAAAAAAAGAAAAAGAAAAAAAGTAAAGGAAAGAAATGCTGTTTTTATGTTCTAAATATGTGTTCCTGCTCATATGCACCTTCATTCTTTTGTTATTTTAGTTGCACACTTATGCAGTACAGTGTGATAATTTGAAACAAATAAACATGTGCAGCAGTTGAATCTTAGGCCCTTGTTTTGGGGGTCAGAATTGTTCTTGTGTTATTGACAGCTGCCTTCATTAACCTTGGCTCTCTGTCTTTGTAGGTGGTTTTGCAATGGCCCTGTGTGTCCTGGGGGGGAAGGACTGCCTTGTCAACAGTTCTGTGAAGGACTCTTCATCTTGGACTCTTCATCTTGGCCCAGCAGGTGCTGCTGCTGCGTTTCCCCTGGGATGGCTAAAGTCTTCCTATTTGTGAAGTCTAGTGCATCAGGGTAACAATCCAGAGGGACAAAGAGGAAGCAGAGAATGGAAAGTCCCCAGCCACATAAGGAGGTTCTGAAGTGCTTCCTTTTCTCCTTCTTCCTAATGAGTATAAATGTGACTGCTGTTTTGATAGCTTGACAATTTATCTTCAGTTATGTGGCTGCAGTATTTGGTGATTGGCTTTAGGGTACCAGGTGGTGATGTCAAGGACTACGGTTTAAGGTTATGAGACCAGATGGCTTTGAATCATGTGGAAGATGTAATCTTTCAAAATACATTGGTTTGATTTGTAAGACAAAAAAAAATTCTTTATATTGGTTCTCTTATATGATATCATTCAGCCATGTGGATTAAACTGTGTTTGCTTTGATTGTTTTCTATTGACCTTAGTAAATTTGGTCTTCACTTCTCTTACTAACTGGATATTTTAAATGAATTCTCTTGGAACAGATCTCTTATGTGGCAGTGCCTGTGAGATTTGGTTCTGAATATTGCAGTGTTGAGAGTCCACCAGGAACTGATGGTGTTAATCCTTTTCACAATCATGGTTTCAGGTGCCTAAGAACATTTTCTCCCAGTCAGTTAGGTTTTCTTTTCCAATAGGTAGCTGCTGATGATAGTGATGCTGCAGTTCAGAATCCTAGATGTAACATGGAAGTGAGTGAACCCCACAGGGAAGTGACCAACAGAATGCCACTGACATTTGCTTTTGTGGCAGAGCCCCTTGACTTATTTCTGCTGGACCAAGAAAAATGATGTGGGTTGTTTTACAGCACATTAGAAAAGTGATGCTTCAGCTATGATATTTAGAGGAATTTGCTCAAATAAAAATATTTTAACTCCAACCAAATGAATTAATTTATCATTTGATGGTGGTTCTTCAAATGTGATTTTGGTTTTTTGGGGGGTACCAGGGATTGAACCCAGGAGCACTAAACCATTGAGTCACATCCCTAACACCTCCCTCCACCCTTTTCTAAAGACAGGGTCTCGCTAAGTTGCTCAGGGCCTTGCTAAGTTGCTGAGGCTGGCTTTGAATTTGCCATCTTCCTGCCTCAGCCTTCCGAGTCACTGGGATTACAGATGTGCACTACCATGCCTGACTCAGATATGCTCTTGACTCACAAAAACCATCATTATTCAGCACAGGGGCTGGGGCTGTAGCTCAGTGACAGAGCACTTGCCTCAGCAAGTGTGAGGTGCTGGGTTGGATTCTTAGCAGCACCATATAAAAATAATAAATACTTGAAATTAAAAAGTAAACAAAATTTTTTTAAAATTATTCAGCACATACGGTTTCTATGTAAGCATATTTTCATTTTGCTTCTCAGGATTCCCCCACTCCTACCTCATGGTGTGGGGATTGTTCCCAGGTCCTTATACATGCTAGGCAAGCACTCTACCACTGAGCAACATCTCCAGCTCTTTCATTTTGAGACAGCTCTTTTATTTTATCTTGAGATCTTGCTTAATTGCTGAAGCTGGCCTTAAACTTGTGGAACTTATGATTGTTGTGGGATTACACGTGTGTGCCACCACGCCTGGAGATTTTTCAGTCTTTAAAGTCAGAAGCAACACTCTCATGCCATGTTTCAAACAGACAGACCTTGGGCTGTTCCAGAGTTTTTCCTGACTCTTCAGGTTGGCTCCTTCCTAGGCACCAACTATAACTGGGTGGGTTGATTTGTTTTTAATAATAACTATGACAAAAAACAAGGAGAATTTAAATGAGATTGTGATATTTGAATATCAATTTGTGCATTTACAACTGAACTAATTTTAGTTGTTTTCTATTCTTCATGATTCAGATAAAACCATGTCACTTTAAAAATGTTACTGTGCATATCATAAACTCTTTTGATATGCTAGACACTTATAAGCTGCTGGACACCCAGGGATTAGCAGGAGTCACTTGTAGTTACCTGTAAAACACTCATCTGCTTTGGATATCTTTTGAATTATTGCTTTCTGCATATTCTTCCTGTGCTATTTTCTTTTCTTTTACATAGGACTGGAGAAGAGAGAATAAGTGAAGCAATTTCCGAGTGATTAAACAATAACAGCAACAGCAACAACAAAGCCCTCAAACTATAATATCTCAGGTGAATGTCATGGTGGTGAGAAGGGACTGCACACACATGTGCATACCTGAACATGCTTATAGAACTCTGCTGGAGATAAAAGTGGGTCCCTTCTTGGGTTCCCTCCAGCTTTGCTTTGTGGAGGGAGGTCCTACTATCTTTGACAAGGATGCTATAGTAATGCCACATGCCCTTCGTAGTCCCAGAAAGCTATTTAATTACATGAAGGGAAGGGTCATGTGCTTTGGATTCTCCTGTCCCTGAATCCAACTCAGCTCCTAGAAGTTGTCCTTCCTACCATTGTGGAGAACACTTTTCTCTTTACTTATTTGCTATTGTCTGTCTGCTTGCACTAGACAGTAAGTTCACAAGAGCAGGAGATTTTGTTCATTGCTCCATCACCCCACCAAGCATATCCACTGAGATCCTGTCTCAGTGGTTAAGTGCCCCTGTGTTTAATCCCTGGTACCAAAAAGAAAAAAAAGAAAAAAGAAAAGAAAAAAAGTAAAGAAAAGGGGCACAAAAAAAAAAAAAAGAAAAGAAGAAAGAGCTTTCTTACAAATATTTTGAGCTTTTCTTATTATCTGTTTTATATTAATCTTTAACATAATTGTATTATGATTAGAGAATATAATATGTATGATCCAGTTCTTTGCAAAGTTGTTGAGACTTGCTTTATGGCAAGTGCATGGTACATTTTTGTAAATGTTCTGTGAAAATTTTAAAAGACTGTGACTTCTCTAATTTTTGGATGCAGAATTCCTATTGTATAAATGTAAACATATGCTATTTTATTTAAATATTGCTGTCTATTTTTGGTTTCCTTGAAATGTCAATTGCTGATGAAATTGACATTTCTTAGATGAACAGAATGCATAGAAATAGAAATTTCTTAGTACAACAGATATATCTACTTCTGGTAGTTCAGAATTATTTTAGTAATTATTTCCTTTTAGAATTATTAATCTAAAATATTTTAGAATTATTTTATGTTGTAGGGACCCTATTTATTTCTAGTCATTCTCTTTGTTTGAATTTTATTCCATGTAATATTAACATTTATTCCAGCTTTCTTTTGTTAATATACAATCCATATTTCTTCTTTTGACCTTTCTGTGTTAGAAGAAACCTGATGACACACAAAGTAGGAATGATAAATTTTTTAAGTAAAATAGACTTGCTTAAAACTCTAAATTTGTCAAAGTATACCATTAAAAAAAGAAGAAAAGTAAATACTTATGAAACATTTATATCTAGGATATATAATGAAGTTTTACAATTCAACCATAAGACAGCCAATTAAAAGAACTGGAAAAATGGGCAAGAAGGAGTCATTAGTGAAATGCAAATTAAAGTCATAGACATATCATTAGATACTGACTAGAATGGCTAAAACAAAAAGGCATAATTTTTAAGGGTTGTGAGAAAGAAGTGAAACCAGCACACTTATCTATTGCTGGCAGATATAGAACATAATAGAGATACTTTGCAAACTGCTTTTTATAAAATTAAACATATATTTACCAAATGACCCAGCATTTCCATGCCAAGCTATCTACCCAGGAGAAATGAAAAAATGTTCACAAAAAGATCTGTATGTGAATGCTCATAGAGACACACTACTCAACAGCTCCAATTGGAGGCAATCCACCTATCAACCAGTGAATGAATAAACAAAATGTGATACATTCATGAAATGGAATGCTACCCAGCAATGAAGAGGAAAAAAATACTGATACATATGTGGAAGAATCTCAAAACCATAATGCTAAGTGAAAGAAGCCTGGTACTTATGATCATCTATTATGTGATTTCATTTATAGGAAATGTCCAGAAAAGACGAAACTATAAATAGATCATTGTTTGCTAAAGGATGGAGATGTGAATAGGGATTGATTTCAAATGGGCACAAGGGAATTTTTTGGAGTGCTGAAAATATTCCAAAACTGGATTATGGTGATGTTTGCACAACTCTATAAATTTACTAAAACTCCTTGAACTATACTCTTAAAATAGGCGAATTAATGATACATAAATTAGACATCAATAAAGCTGTTAAGCTTTTAAAACTATGTTCAGATAGTTTTGGTTTTATTTAACTGGAGCACTTGGTCCATTTACTTGTTTTGTAATTACAGATGTATTTTCTACCATTTCTAATGGTGCTTTCTGTAAGTCCTTTTAAATATTTCTTTTCCTCTCCTTTCCTCCCTTCCTTGGATTATTATTATTATTTGAATTCTACTTTTCTACCCCTTTTATCTTAGAAGTGATATACTCTACTGCAGTTCTCAGATGGTTACCTTAGAAATTTCAACATGCATACTTAACCAATATTTGGAGTTAAGAGCTTTGTCTTTTTTTGGCAAACAACACCAGGAATTTAGCATACTTTTGTATTATTGTTTATGTTGCATATTTTAGTTCATGACAATTTTGTTATTTCATACACTTACTATATAATTATCCACACATCTGACTTTCCCCACTTCTTATTCTTTCTTGCTTCTCTGACTTATCTATGACATTTTTCTGAAAAAACTTTTGTACTAAAAGGTGGTATAAAGTATGTTGTAAAGTATGTCATAAAGGTTAAAACCATGAATTATCCAGACTTTTCTAGACTTCTTCTTCTTCTTCTTTTTTTTTAAATAGATAAATGAGAAACGGAAGCAAAGGGCTACTTGGTAACACACACCGGGAGTAAGTGGCAAAGGCAGTTATGAACCCACTGATCCCACGAAGCACCCCTTAGACTGTGCAGTGCCAGGCAATACCCATTGTCTGAGAAATCTGCATAACAGACCAGAGCCCTGTCTCCGTGGTGGCAATCAGCATACAGGGTCATCTTTCTCTAAAGCTTGAGGGTTCATTAAGTTCATAAAGAATTACTCGGAAAAGATTACAAGGAAATTACAGGTGACTTCATATTCGCCCTTTCTGAAAATGCTTATAAAATCATTTTTTCTTGAATATTTGTGGTCTTGATTAAGGCAATTTGGATGTTCCTACAAAATTTACAGGACAAGACTCCTTTCATATACACATTGCTCTGTTCCTGGACTCCCCGCCTTGCGGCCCCTACCTGCCCGGCCGTTAATTCAGAAAACTGTCGAGGGTTGATGGGGATTAGAGAAGACAAATAGACACACATCGAGAGAAAGCTGAGACCAAGTGGGACATTACACCTGATGGAAATATAATGGCACAGAGCTAGCTTGGCACGTTTATTATATAGGTTTGAACATAAAAAGGGTTTTCTGTGAGAAAGCTTCTTCAAAGCACACAGGACCAAGGTCGAAGTTCTGGGAAGCCAATTATTATTTTTATTATTATCATTTTTTGCTCTCATAATTCTCTACCCCCTGGCAGCCTGTATCCGAATTCAGGGTCAAGATGAGCCCTGTTGCAAGCGCCGAACCTCCTTTGAACAGGGCGTCACCTTGGCAACTGGGCGATCTCACTCGTGCCTTTGCACCGAGTTCCCAGCAGAGGCGCCCTCCTGTCGCCAGAGAATCAGAGACATGTAATTCTAATCACCGCGATCCCCACCTTGCTTTTTTTGTTCCTGGGTAGACTGGCCAGCAGACCCTGGTTTATAAAGCAAATCACTGAATTCCCCCCTCCCCCCCACCCCCAGCCCCGTGCAAAGTCGTTTAGATGCTGATAAGCCTTGGGGGATCCTTGAGGTGCAAGGATTACTTGACCGATAGTTTGGAAACCTCTGGAGGAGAGGGCCCTTTCAGAAGGGTGGTGAGCACAGAACAGTCTTCTAAGTTTTCGAGCTTTTCTACTGTTTCTCTGAGACTTTCAACTGCGTGGCGGGGCAGTGTCTTGGAGGCATTGGCTCTGAACTTTTCCCGTAGGTCCTCCTGGCTCAGCGGTTTCCTCCAGTGCCCATAAAAGGTATCGCAGCGCTCGGTGAAGGTGGCTCCGCCCTTGAGTGTGACGCTCATCTCACAGTACAGTGTGTGGAAGCTTGGCAGGTTGTCCGAAGGGTGCTCCAGCTCCACCTTCCTGAGCAACTCTCTTACCTGCGGCCTGTTGATCTGCTGTATGTGGAACGAAGGGACAGTAATGCCACCATCCAACAGCATGGCACAGGCCACATACTGGAAGGAATGACGGGCTTCGTGTTCTGAGTCTGGGAAGGGCCTATTTACATACGGGACGTCTGGAACCCTGAGCACAATTCTCTCTATGTGATCAGCAGGAAGCAGGGCTCCACCTGAACTCACAAGGTGCTTTCTCACAGATGCAGCTGCATCTGCCACCCAGTGGGTAGCCAAGTGCGCAGGGAAAATCTTGAAGGCCACGTCCTGCTGGCTCAGCAGCCAAACATGAGAATCCAGGCTTGAAAGGACTTTTGGGGAATAGTTGGCATAGAAGGCTCCGAACCCTGTCTCCAAATCCAAGATCTGCTTGTTTCCCTGGAGACCTATCATTGCCAGAAAAGAGGCTTCTATCCCATGCCTGGCAGCGTTGCCCATATGAAGGGGCTTGGTCTGAGTGGCAGCATTTGCCATGGGGGCCCCAGCATACGAAACAGCAATAGCCAGGGCCTCTCGACATTCTGTCAGGCTGAGCTTTAAAAACTTGGATGCAGCAGCAGCACTACCCAAAGTTCCGACCACGGAGGGGGGATGGAATCTGAAAAGTGAAACAGAATTGGAGATTTGAAAACTTCATTCACCATCCATAGTGGTCAAGAGCATCAATAATTGATTCATACTACCTTAGTTCAAATCTCTTTTCTTCCAGTTAATAGCTGGTTGATCTTAGAAAAGCTATTCATTTTCTCCAGGATAATAATAGTGTCTACTCATAGTGCTTGGGAATTTTAATGAATTCACTTGTTTACAACACTTCCTAACTCCTGGAAAGTTCTTTATAAATGGCACTATTATTTCCAGAAAGGCAGAAGTTGCTGATTGTTGAAATAATTCTAAGAACTGAGGGCCTTGTAAAAACTGAAAATTCACTACCACATATTCTAATGGAGCACATGGCAAAATAAATATTATTGAACTACATGGTTAGCCAACATTTGGCCATTTTTGATCTATGGGACAAACAGTCAAGGTTAGGATATTCTGAATGATATAATTAGTCTGAAGGATCCTTGTGAATATCAGAGTAGATTCTGCTCTGAGGATGAGATGAGGAATACTCAGAGTATCATGAATGCTACAGTGAGTCACCTCAGTATTAGAAGCCCCAATTTATTTCATGGTCCTGATCATTTCATAGGCTCTTTAAACCCAAAGAAAGTGTTCACTAGCACTTCTGAAACCACACTTTTGTATATTGACATAGGGTTTGGCAAGTGACTGGTATTGCCTTATTCACCAGCAACAATGGTAACATCTTTAGCTGAGTCAGCTTCTAAGCCAGAAAGCTCTAGAGAGATAACCTGGCAGGTGAAGGGGAAGATGGTGGTTTGCCAATGTGGCAAATTCTCTCCATACCTCTTTGGTATGTCACTGGCTTCCTTGGAGAAATGCATTAATCGACCTTGTACTTCAATACCAACATTGAAAGCCAGCAGTAAGTCAAGGCCAGAAAACTTTGGTCTCTGAGGCAGGGCTTCAGATAAAGCTGTGAGGACAGGAAGAACAGCCCCAGAAGGGTGAGTGGCAGGGTGCCATGTGTCATCAAAATCCATTGAGTGAATCTGCATAAATGAAGACAAAAAAAAAAACACAAAACCCTCAAATTTTCCCTGAATGCATCATCTTTGGGCCCAGCAAAGGGTTAAATTTAGCAATAACCTTGTTTGCTGTAAGAATTTTTTTTTAAAAATCTGATTCTTTGAAATTAAGACCTGAGAACTAGCTGTGATTCTGAATCGCATGGCTGGGCATTGGTTCTTGTTCCTCTGTCCAGAGAAGAGGAGAACCTTGGAGAGCAGCTTGTGAGCCCAAGGATCTTGCCTCTTGCCTACATGGCTGGAGCTCTGGAAAGATTCATATTCCCTTTGAAAACAAATCTGCTCTTATCTGGGTCCCCCACCCTTTTGACAATTGACACTAAGAGTTTACTATCATCTATTTCATATCAGGCCATATATTTTTGTATCTCTTTATTGTGAAATAATTTCAAACCTTCAGAGAAGTTGTAAGAACAGCACAAGAACTTTCAAACCTAGCTATATTTTACAATCTACTTTTGCTATAAGGTTTTCTTCTTCTTCATCCCACCTATTGTTTTTTTTCTCCCATATATGAAATAGGAATACCCAGAAGTTCATTTTAAAATAGACTTTACATCTATTTTATTGCATGTGGTGTGTTTCCTACTGTCAGCTGGGCACTTACTCCTGAACATGTCATTGGGTTTAACTTTCAATATTCTGGGCTACTGTCACCAGAAACCATAAATACATCTTGGAAATCCCAAACTGTTTATGTCCAAATTGTATCTTGTAGACTTCCTCTGACACACAGAAAAAGAAAAACATAAAAATCATGTGTTAGATGAGAAGTGCTGGTTGTTCATTCAGAAAATATAAACACCATTGTGTTTTCTCAATAAATATAAGTTGAATGAATGAACAGACTATTGCTGGATGGAAACTGGTATCCACGACAGAAAGAATTGAGAAGGAATTTTATCCATATGTTGGGCTTTATAATTTTCTGCTATACATATTCAAGGTTTAGAGTTGGGATACTTTTAAGGTGTTTTTAATCTAAATCCCTTCATTGTCTCTATTTCACAATTTTTTTTAAAAGCATCAGTTTATTGTAAAAATGTGAAAACTGGAAGTACTACCTAGGAGAGAGCTCATATGTAAAATATGAAAGTTGGATAATGTCTAAGATACTTCCTGGCTCTAAAATTATGATGATGATCTAGTATTTGAAAAGACATGTAAATATCCTTACAGCCACGCTGTTAACAAAAGCAGCATATGTGGGTGGGAGCCTGAAGTCCGACTGACCCCAAACAGTGCTGGAGACATTGGAACTGTAGATCTGGAAGAGAAGAATACCAGTCAGTGACGGAGTGAGCACAACACATCAAGTTAGCATTTCAATAGTGGCTCTTTGTCATTGGAGACATTATGCTCATAGTCTTATCAGAACCCTGTGATAGACAGAAGTCTTAGTATTGGAATTCTCCCTGCCTTGTAGAAGAATGGAAGCTTACCCAAAGAATGGAGAAATGGGGTTGCTTAATCCAAGATCGTGATTTGGAAGTGCTTCAGGAAAGTGAGGCTGAATTTACTGTTATTATTTGGGGGGTAGATACTGGGGATTAACCATCCATGCCGAGTATATCCTGTGGAGAGTGAATGCTACATCTCCACATACATGTCCACTCTACTCAGAGTACTTGACCAGTCTTCCTACAGAGAATCTTTTTTAAAAAAAATTGTTTTGGTAGTTGTAGATCGACAGTATGCCTTCATTTTTGTTTTTTAAAAATTTTTTAGATGTTTATAGACCTTTATTTTATTCATTTATTTACATGTGGTGCTGAGATCAAACCCAGCGCCTCACACATGCTAGGCAAGTGCTCTACCACTGAGCCACAACCCCAGCCCAGTATGCCTTTATTTTATTTGCTTATTTTTTTATGCAGTGCTAAGGATTGAACCCAGTGCCTCACATGTGCTAGGCAAGTGCACTGCCACTGAGCCACAACCCCAGTCCCTCTACAGAGAATCTTAGGTCTTTGCAAGAACGAATGGTCTATGGTAGGTGCCTTTGCTTCTAAGACTTTTGGGTTAAAATATACTTTTGGCTATAATAACCAACAGAGATATTACTAGCGAATGGTTTTACAGTAGTAACACAGCAAAGGATATAGATGAATTTTAAAAATAAGAATGAAATAGAATCACAAAACTGTATAGAACAATGTTATATACATTAAATGTTATCTATAAAATTAAGTATAGGAGGCTGGGACTGTAGGTCAATAGTATAGAGTGCTTGTCTAGAATGCATGAGGCCCTGGGTTCAACCCCCAGTACTGCAAAACAAACAAACAAACAAACAAACAAAAAACCCCAACAATAATAACAACAGAAACCAAGTATAAAATAAACAGAACAGATGCACACATCTCTCAGTCTATCCCCGAGTAGGCATGCGCACACACTTGATTTTATTTTAAACTTCGAGCTTCTTACTTTACTATATTGGCTAGCTTTGTGAAACACATCTGTGCTGGTTCCCAGGAACCCAGTGCCCAGGGTATCCAGAATCATCCTCTTGCTCCTCCGAATAACGTCATCAGTCAGGTGTCCCACTTTCAAACCGTGAATCATGGTGGCAAAGCTTTCTGTGACAGACTTCAAAGGGAAGAGGGTTAGAACAGTGCTCCACTCCACTTTGTATTTGCATACTTCTTTTCTACAGGAGACCTTGAGGGAAAGAGTTTTGCTCTATGAGAGAAACCCAGTTGATCAAATTTAGTTCCATTTCTAAAAAATGATGTGTACCAAGCACCACTGTACAAGGCCCAGAGATTTGGAAATGCACAATAGCCAGGTTCTGTCCTCAGTGGAGTTGAGGAAACAAAGTAGGGAGCAGATGACAAGAGAACATGATGAGCCATGGTGGGAGGAAGCCCAGAAACTCCAAGGGGGAGAGTGCAGAGACTTCTCATCCATGAAATGGTAACAGCTGTGAGTGAGGTACATGCAGACAGCTAAGAGCTGCCCTTATTAGATGCATGCCAGGGACGGTGTAGAGTGTTTCATATATGTTATCCATTTAATACCCACAAGTGCCTAGGTTGGTGCGTGATCCAGACGTATTCTAAGGAAGTACTGCACTTTGCAGGTGAGGAGACTGAGACCTAAACAGTGGAAGTCACTATTTCTCACAACTCCTAAATGGTAGAATCTGGATACAAACCCCTGTGGGTCTAAATCTAAAACCAGGGCATTGACTATTAAAACCACATTTCCTAAGGTGTTGTCTGAGGAACAGTTACATCAGAACCACCTGGGATTCCTTTGGAAAATGAACATTTCAGGCCTCCACTCTGGACCACCAGAATTAGATTCTCTCCAGAACCAGAACCTTCAGAAGTCTAGCATAGGATTCACTTTTCCATCATGTGTGGTTTTGTGTGTGTGTGTGAGTGTGTGTGTGTGTAACTGGGGATATAATGAAAGGCCTCATATATGCTTTGCAAGCCCTCTACTGCTGAGCTACACCCTCAGCCTCATAGAAGATTTCTAAGTGCTCTAGTGCTGTTATATTTACAGTGGTACTATGCAATGTGGCTATTAGCCATTTGAAATGTGGCTAGTCTAAGATGTGTCATAAGAATAAAATGAACACTGGATTTTGAAGACTTAGTAGGAAGAAAGGAATATAAAGTATTTCAATAATTTAAAACTATAGGTTACATGCTGAATCAATATTTGACATTGATATCACCATTTCTATATTATGATAGTACTTAGGATACATTGGTACAATATAATATAAATTCAGTGAATTTCTTCTTACTTTTCAAAATATGGCTACTGGAAAGGTTGAAGTGATACAATGGACTGTTGAACCACTGTCTGCTCTTTCTTATTGGTAGAGACTACCTGGAGGCTTCTGGGGATGTGGGCAGAGGCTAAAGGAAGAGGTGGTTGTATAGGCCAGGGCTTGAAGGGGGTGGTGATGGCATGAATTTAGTATACTTTGGTTGCAGAGCTGCATGCAGAGTTGATGCAGTGGGAAACCTTAGTCCTGCTATAAGAAAGGTGGAGATTTGATCAGTACTGTTTTTGGAAAGATCTCCCTGGTAATCGTGCGGAGAATGGATAAGAGCAGTTAAGAGGCTACTGAAGTAGCTCACATTCTGGTTGGGGAAATGGCAGTGCCACTTGCCAAGAGAGAAAACATAAGAGGAAGAACAGGCTTTTGGGCAATGATGATGGGATCCCTGTAAACTTGTTGAATATGAAGTGTCTTGTGATGATCTCAGTGGAGAAGACATTCTGCTGCTGTTACCCACAAACCAGACAATGAAAACTTGCAGTATAGGATGATTTGCATTTCATAAGCAGTAGTGAAGTACTTTGCAATTCATTTAAATATCAATTTCTTCAATGCATAAATGATTTTTTGTCAATATGTCTTCACAAGAGAACATCAATTATGTATAGTTAAAAACCTCCAATCTTAGGGGCATTTCATTATATGCCTGGTACCTAGTGCCACTTGGTAAATGATAAGTAGTTTCCCTTATCTGTCTAAAGACTACATCATTGCACAACTTCCTTTGTCTCTCTGAGCATCAGATACCTCATTTACCAATGTTAGTTGTCGGTTGATGGGTTATGGGACTAGGGTTCTCAGTGCTTCAGCACTGAGCTCAGTGTGAGAGATCCCCAGACACATTATAGCTAACATTTGTAAATGAAGTATCTGATGCTCAGAGCAACAAAGTTATGTAATGATGTGATTATTAGAGCAGGGATGGGAAGCCCCTTATCATTTAGTGAGTGGCACTGAGTGCCAGGCACATAATGAAATGCCTATTACCATTGAGGGTTTTTAACTATACATAATAAATGTTCTCTTGAGAAGACATGCAGAAAACAAAGGAATCATCTTGCCTTAAAAAACTCAATCTGTATGCAAGAGTCAGCCCTTTAGGGTGACATCTGACCCTGGGGTGACTTCTTGGGACAGATGTATACCTGGGAAGTAGGCGGGGAGGGTGCAGACATGTCCAGGAGGTAGATGTGGCATCAATCTACAAGAGATCATTCTGCTGGTGCCCTAAAGTGGGGCCCATGGGACCCCCTGACAAGTCCTGAACACCTGCCCCACACCCCATACACAATGGACCAAAGGACAAATGGCCCCTCCCTGGCTCTGGGAGGAAGGGAGCATGAGGGACATTAACACACGCTGCTCAGCTGTCTGTGCATCTTGTCTAAAATGTCTTTCTGGTTTACTCGACTTTTTCATGACCTTTGCATCTCTTTTTAGCAAAATACCGTGACTTACATATAAGTTAAGACACACTATGCAGGCATTTAATAAAAATATTCTCAGATTCTTGTGAACTCACTGTATTAAACTCTCTAGAATATCAAACCTCAGATGATGCTTTCTGCTTCAAAATGCCTTATTGGGGGACTAAAGAGAACTGTGACAGCAAGCAGATAATTAGAAATGCAATCTGGCAATGTCACAAGGACTCATAAAATTAAGAGGTTAAAATTCACTGAGCTTATAAGGATCCATTTGCCTCTTAATATGATACAACACAATCATTTTTCTCATTTGTAAAACACTGATGAGAACTAACATGTAGTTAATCAGGGAGCCCAGAGGCTATGAGGACAGTTAAAATGCCATTTTTAAAGCAGAGCATGCATCTCTTAATTTGAGAAGGTAAGTAAGGAGATTGAGAAAGGAAGAAGTAAGCTAGAAAATGGATTTAAGTAAGTCACAAAAAATGCCATGATACCTTGAACATCATGCTGTTCTAAGGAGGAAGTCTGGAGTAGAAGTGAGCAGGAAGAGTGGTTTGCTGACTAGGTGGCTGCCTTTATATCCTTCACTCACTTCAAGCACTTTCACCCTGTTCTAACTCTGAAATTTCCATTATTTCAACACCTCCCAACTAACCTCACTTCCTCTACAATGCATTCTGGTACTCACCAGGAGATGAAGGATTAAATGAAGCCGAGGAGCACAGTAGTCATGATACTATGGTTACTCACAGGCAACAGAAAAGTAAGTTTATGGTAAAATTAGGATTGCTTCCAATGCCTAGATGTCATATACTAATATTAGAAAAATATACTCACGCTTTTAACTAGGTGTTTCACTTCTAAAAATATATCCTACAGAAGTAAGCATGGATGGGTGGAAAGATTGAAAGAAACACGCATGCACTCTAAATAAAATTGAACACTGTGGCTCAGCTGCTTATCTTTGCATGTCTCTGGTTCCTAGTCCTCTGCCTGGCTTCTGGAACATCCTGGCTTCCTGCTTCCCTCCCTGCCATTGCCTGAGTCTGCTTTAATACAGCATGGCTTGGTCTTTTTGCTTATAATCACTCACTAAGGCTTGGCTTGCCTGGTCCTGGCTGTGCTCACCTGGTCAATTGCTACCTCCTTTGGGCTGCCTAGTTCTGGCCCATTGGTTTGTACATAGAGAGGGTACAAAAAACAAGTTATCTAAAATCTGAGTCTGTTGTTCAAGATGTAGTGGTGAAATGCCTCTTTGGGGAAGACTGCATTTCAGGTTTGGAGGAAATCTCCATGAACTCTATGTTTTATCCCAGGCCTAGAAGGGAGAGTTTGGGGACAAAGAGAAGCTATATGGTTCTGCATAAAAATGCAAAAGGCTCTCTTTCTTGTGGACAGGCAATGTTTGGGGGGTAAGTAGTCTTTTTCCTCATGGATAGAGTCTATAAAGAAAGAATGTTGGGACTCAGGAGACAGAGCCAACGACAGGGCTAGTGGGAACTCCCATGGCTTGGTGGAAGTGATACTTTGGCTATCATCTGGGAGCTGAAAAGTGAAATGGCCAACAAAATTCAATGTGAAAGGATGGGTCAGACAGATTTAGAGAGCAGTAAAATCAAATGTATAATTTGAATTTTTTTCTCAACATAATTCTCTAATGTTATCCTCTATTCTTAAGCAAAATTTTTATATGCCATAAGCAAGTGTTAGCCATGCTGTGGGAGATGAAGGCAGAAGAGGCTGAATGTGCATGGAGTCAAAAGAGCTGGAGAGAGTTCAGGGTTTGAGTCACTGGGAGAAATGATTAGCAGCCACTTCTTCAAACCCACTGAGGCTTGGAGTTCTCGTCCAGACCATGATCCAGATTGGAGAAACCCAGACAGGTTGAACATCAGCACAGGTGGTGCTTATGTGTATAGTGATATCATCTCAATCTTTATTTTATATTAGTGAACTCCAAAGCCAGCTTCCAGGGAAGGGTGAATTCTTGTGTCCAAAGACAAGATAGGCATTTTGGAGCTATTGTGTAAGAATGATGCTCCATTGTTTAGCTTCTCTGAAACTCAGGTTTTGCCACCATTGCATTCAGAAAAAGTGTTAGCTTAATTACTTGATCATTAAATTACTTACTGTTACTTTCATGGAACTATGATTAATTAAAAACTAGATCCCTCTGTAATTAGAGTCACTTTCTAACTATCTAGGAGCTTAAAGATAAATTGTATGTTGATTGTAACTCTCCAATGAAAAATAATTAATAACATTGATGAAAGAAATTGAAGAGACATAAAGAAGGACAGGTATCCTGTGTACATGTATTGGAAGAATCAGTATTGTTAAAATATCCATACTACTCAATCTACAGATTCAGTGTAGTGCCTATCAAAATGCCAATGACATTCATCAAAGAACTAGAAAGAACAATCCTCAAATTTATATGGAAGTAAAAAACTTCCAAGGAGTCAAAGCCATCTTTGAGCAAAAATAAAAAGAGGAGGCATTACACTCCTGACTTAGAAATATACTACAAAGCTGTAGGAAGCAAAACAGCATGGTCTTGGCATGAATACAGACACATAGAACAAAGGAACAGGGCAGAGACCCTTAGAGTAAACCCATGCATCTACAACAAACTGATTTTCAACACAGGTGCTAAGAACACACACTGGAAAAAGAAATCTTTTCAGTACAAGGTGCCAGAAAAATTGGATATCTACATGCAGAAGAATGAAACTAGACCCTTATTTCTTACCAATTACAAAGATCAAATAAAAATGGATTGAAGATTTTAGAATAAGAAGTGAAACTATGAAACTACTAGAATAAAACATAAGGGAAATGCTAAAGAGCAGTGGAATGGGCAAGGATTTTTTTTGATATTACTCCCCAAACAGAGGAAAGATAAACAAAAATACACAAATGAGATCATATAACACTAAAAATCTTCTGCCCAGCAAAAGAAACAATCAACAGAATGAAGAGACAACCTACAAAGTGGGAGAAAATATTTGTAAACTATACATCTAACAAGGAATTGAGATCCAGAATATAAAAGGGACCCCAAAGCCAATAGGAAAATAAACACTTAAATTACCCAATTAGAAAACAGGCAATAAAGTTATATAGCTATTTCTCAAAAGACTTATAGTATGAATATGTAACAATGAATCCCACCATTTCGCACAACTATAATGCACCAATAAAAATAGGGGGAAAAAAGACTTACAAGTGACCAACAAGTATATGAAAAAGTGCACAACATCATTAATCACCAGGAATATGCAAATCAAAACCAGAACAAGATGTCACCTCACCCCAGTAAGAATGGCCATTTTCAAAGAGATTGAAGATAAAGAGTGTTGGGATGGATGTGGAGAAAAAAAGGGACCCTTTTTGCTGTTGGTGGGAATGTAAGTTCATTCATTATGGAAAACAGTATGGAGTTGCTCATAAAATTAGAATTACCTTAAGATTCAGCAATCTCACTACTCGGTATATATCTAAAGGAAATGAAATCAGTATGTCAGAAACATGTCTTCACTACCATATGTTGGACTGCATCACTACTCACCATAGCCAAGAAGTGGAAACAACCTGAGTGTCTGTGACCTGATGAATGGATAAGGAAACTGGTGCCTGCACACAAGGATGCCTATACTCAGCAATGAAAAAGAATGAAGTCCTGTCATTTGTGACGGCATGAATTGAACTGGAAATCATTATGTAAGTGAGATAAGCCAGCACAGAAGGGCAAGTACTGCATGATCTCCCTCATATGTGGAATGTAAATAGTAGTTGATCTCATAGAAATTCAGAGTAGAATGGTTGCCAGAGGCTGGGGAGAGAAGGGAGGAGGGAAAGATGGGGAAAGGTTGATCAACAGGTACTACATTATGTCAGCTAGAAAGACATTCTGGTGTACCACTGTAGAGAGCAGGGTGACTTCAAGATTATATGTAAACACATATCAAAACATTTTACCCCATGTATGATTTTTATGTGTATATAATTTTATAACAATTAAAAACTAAAGTTTTTTAAAATTGATGGCTTCCTTTTACCTTTTGCTTTTAGAAACCAGAGCCACTGTTTTTAAGAGAAAATCTCTTCTGATCACCACCCTGGAGAAAGCAGTGCTGTGAGCAGCCCTCTGAAGAGGCCCACTTAGGAAGGAGCTGAAGCCTCCTGTTGAGGGCCAACTTGGGTGCTGATCTTTCTGTAGTAACTCAAGTCTTGGGACACTGCAGTCTTCAGCTTGACTACCCCTCATGAGAGACCTCAAGCCAGAGCCACTCAGTGAAGCTGCTCCAGGATTCCTGACTCTTAGACACTTTCGAGATAACAAAGGTTAGTTGCTTTAAATGAAGAAGTGTGGGGATAAGTAATCAACACAGTGTATTAGGATTCTCCAGAGGAACAAAGCCAAATATGTGTGTGTACATGTGTGCACACCTGTACATGTAGGTGAGTGGCAGTGTGAGAAGGAGAGGGGAAAAGGGAGAAATTCATTACAGAGAATTGGCTTTTGAGGCTGTGGAAACTGATAAGTATCAAATCTGCAGTTGGTAAGCTGGAGACCCAGAGAGGTTGTGGTCCAAATCTGAAAGGCCTGAGATCATGGGAGAACAATGATTTAGCTCCAACCCAAATGCCACCAAGCTCCACACCCAGGAATAGCTGATGTTTCAGTCTGAGCCTGAAGGCAAGAAAAATCCTTTGTGCTGGCTCAGAGGCAGTGTGTGGGAAGAATTCCCTTGTCGTTTTAGTGAAACCTTCAATTGATTGGACAGGGCCCACCCACCTTAAGGAAGGTAATCTTTTTTACTTAGTTTATCAATTTAACTATGGAACTCATCCAAAATATCTCTGCAGAAACATCTAGAATGTCATTGGACCAAATTTTCTGTCCCTAGCATCATCCACTCACCTGAGTCCTAGGAGGTCAGGGTCTCTATTTCCTTAGAAATCCTTGCACTAGTGACTCCTTTTCACTTCTCACATGTCCTTCCCTTGCTCTCTTTCCCCTTTCCTCACCCTCTTACCCCCAGATTTTCTTCTCATCTCCCATCTTAATCACTTGTACTACTTGGGATGAGTTTGTGCCGTAGAGGACATTTGTCAATATCTGGAAATCGTAGTATCTAGTGGGTAGGATCCAGGTATATTGTTTAGATATCCTGCTAGGTGAAAAAATAGCCCCCAACATCAAAGAGTTAATTGACCCTGTATATCAATAGGACCCAAGTTGAGAGACCCAAAGGTAGAGAGGTTACTTCCAGGAGCCCTTCACAACTTCTTATGTTCAGGTTAAGAATACCATCTGTAGGTTCCCATGGGGCACAGGATTTCCCAATTAAATGGGAAAGTCCTCTTTAGGCAGGGGTCTATTCTATCCTGTTAGTCAATATATCCCAGGGTTTCTCAGAGGATTCCATAAACATTAGGTGCTCAGTAAATACATATGGAGTGAATTAATGCAAACCTGATGCTTTCAGTATATCAATTATACTCACATATGAAGTTTAACCCTGCTTCACTCCCAAAAGAAATGTGTCTGAAAGATACATTTTAAAAGACTATGGCTTTTGTTCCATTCTGGAATGCTAGTCTAACAGCAAGTAGAATACAATGATCAAATCTTTTCATCTTGACAACAGCAATTCCAGCTATAAGGAATTCCTTGGAGGAGAAGGTAAGCTATTGAAGTAAATCAGGAATATTTGAAACAAGAAGACAGGAACATGAGAATGAAGATCATTCTCAAACAACAACTACAAAGCAGAAATTTAGTTTGTTCTGTTTTGTCCAGAATAGCTGTTTTGGAGTATTTGAATTGCAGTTCCTGTGCTGAGATTGTGCAGTCTGATGAGTCAGTCTCTGGACCCTGGTTGCGTTTTCACTTTTATGGAAGCTGACTTTTATGAGAAATCAGAATGGTAGTAACTCAGGTTCATTTCCTTGAATTATTTCATTGTTAATTCATTTGAGGCATGAAATAGACTTACCATGAGAATATTTTGGATAAAGGTGATTCTCGAGGCAGAATATGTCAACTTTCCTTAAAATAACAAAGGCCAAAATCTCCTCACCTCATATCATTACATTTCTGCCATTATTCTTTTCTTAAAAAAAAATTTTAGATGTTGATAGATCTTTATATTATTCATTTATTTATATGTGGTGCTTAGAATCGAGCCCAGTGTCTCACACATGCTAGGCTAACACTCTACTACTGACCCACAACCCCAGCCCACCTTTCTGCCATTTTTTTGTTTCATTTTCCTCAACTCTTAGACAAGAAAATCAGTCAAATCTTAGCAAAGAAAATGAAACCTTCAGTGACTTAAGGCAAGAATGTTTTTAAACAAATACTTAGGAGAATGCCTCGCAGAACCAGTGCTTATTTGGTATGTATATGTGTCCCCCTCTGTTTTCTTTACCAATAAGTTGGTATTGAACTTGGAATGGAATTATTTTAAGTGTACAAAGTAAGTTCCGAGGGACTGTTAAGTGAGGAATCTGAACCACTGAATAAATGTGTGACTACAAATTCATTGCCTAAATACAATAGACTCAACATATTTCACTGTGAAGAAATCTTCCCTTTTGTGGATGCTCAAATGGTTATAACTTACCTTCCAAGTCACTCTACTTCAAAGGTGGTTAATTATTTGTAGCTTTCTCATAGGCATAAAGTAGTTTGTTAGTACTTCTTAGTTAACTAACAAATGTAGAGTGATTATTCATAGGTTGCATTGTTAGACATTTGCTAAAAACAGATAAAAATGGATTGATTACCTTATTTGAGTATATCTGACAGACTCTAAAAAATAAGCTATGAAGAAATTGCTTCTGCATATATAGCTGAGTAAAATCAATGTATTTTATGTTCTTTTGAAGCTAAATTTAAATATAAAATTGCTATGAATCTCAAAAGGATCTCAGTGGCAAAGGTCTTGTTATGTCCTTTTGCTGTTCTCATGTCACACCAGAGAAAGATGGAAAGTCAAGTCTTATTTCATCTCAGAGACATTTTCTATTACTATTTATTTTGTTCCCTCTCTATTTTTCCTTCTGAATATATCTGAGTAGCGATTATGACTCTTCGTTTATCCTCTGTATCTCCACTCAAGTCTTGAAATCTCCATATTTCCTACATTTGTGTTTAGTGTTCTGATAGGAGTGCATGACTTGATCTTCTAATCACAAGTTCATTCTTCAGTTGTATACATTCTTTTCAGCTCTTTTAATGTATTTCTTTTTTAAAATTAGTTAATTTTTATTTTTACAGACTGCATTGAAATTCATTGTACACAAATGGGGTACAACTTTTCGTTTCTTTGATTGTGCATGATGTATATTAAAACCATTCATGTAATCATACATGTACATAGGGTAATGATGTCTGTCTCATTCCACCATCTTTCACATCCATGCCCCCTCCTCCCTCTCATTTCCCTCTATGTAATCTAAAGTTCCTTCATTCTTCTCTTACCCCCTAACCCCTCACCCACAATTTGTATCATCATCCACTTAATCAGGGAAAACATTCAGAGTTTGGTTTTTCGGGCGTGGCTTATTTCACTTAGCATGATATTCTCCAAATATGTAAATGCCATCATATTCTTCTCTATGGCTGAATAATATTCCATTGTGTATACACACCACGGTTTTTTTTTTTTATCCATTATGATGTTCCTCATAGAAATAGAGAAAGCTATCATGAAATTCATCTGGAAGAGTAAGAGACCTTGAATAGCCAAAGTAATCCTGAGCAGAAAGACTGAAGCAAGAGATATCACAATACTAGACTTTAAACTATACTACAGAGCAATACTAACAAAAATGGCATGGTATTGGCACCAAAATACACAGGAAGACCAATGGTACAGAACAGAAGACAAAGAGACAAACCCACATAAATACAGTTACCTCATACTAGATAAGGAGCCAAAAACATACAATGGAGAAAAGATAGCCTCTTCAACAAATGGTGCTGGGAAAACTGGAAATCCATATGTAGTAAAATGAAATTAAACCTCTGTCTCTCACCCTGCATGAAACTCAACTCAAAATGGATCAAGGATCTGGGAATTAGACCAGAGACCCTGCACCAAACAGAAGAAAAAGTAGGCTCAAATCTTCATCATGTTGGCTTAGGACCAGACTTCCTAAACAAGACTTCCAAAGCACAAGAAATCAAAGCAAGAATCAATAAAAGGGATGGATTCAAACTAAAAAGTTTTTTCTCAGCAAAGGATACACTCAATAATGTGAAAAGAGAGCCTACAGAGTGGGAGAAAATCTTTTCCACATGCACTTCACCTAGAGCACTAATCTCCAAAATTTATAAAGAACTTACAAAACTTTTCACCAAAAATACAAAGAACCTAATCAATAAATGGGCAAAGGAACTAGACACTTTACAGAAGAAGATATACAGGCAATTAATAAATATATGAAAAGGTGTTCAACATCTCTAGTAAATAAAGAAATGCAAATTAAAACAACTCTAAGATTTCATCTTACTCAAATTAGAATGGCTATTATCAAGAACACAAACAATAATAGATGTTGGCATGAATGTAGGGGAAAAGGCACACTAGTACATTGCTGGTGGAGTTGCAATTTGGTGCAGCCACTCTGGAAAGCAGTGTGGAGTTTCCTCAGAAAACTTGGAATGGATCCACCTTTTGACCCAGTTATTCCATTTCTCAGTTCATACCCAAAGGACTTAAAGTTAACATACTACAGTAACACAGCCACATCAATGTTTAACGTGTTTCTTATTTCAACAATGTGTTACTTAGCTTTCTGTCACATTACAAAGTGCCTGAGATAATCAACTTACAAAGAGGAAATTTTTTTTTTTTTGGCTTATGGGTTTGGAGTTTCCATTCTATTATTGGTTGGCCCTGTTACTTTGAGCCTGTGACTAGGCAACACATCCTGGTGGGAGCATGTGACTGAGCAATACTGTTTACATGTACAGGGTGAAACTGCTTTTGACAGGGAGCAAAGAAGAAGATGAGACACCTGGAGCATCACAATCCTCTCCAAGGGCGCACCCCCCAATGACCTAAAGATCTCCCATTAGGTCCCACCTCTTAAATATCCTACTACCCTCATTAGCACTCCAGGGACCCAAACTTTAATATGAGGGTCTTTGGGGGACAGTCAAGGTTCAAACTGTAGTAGGAAATCAAGTTTTTATTTTATACCAATTGTTTCTTGTTCCCTTATTAACATTTAATTTTAGTGTATTTTGTTTCATGCATACAGAAACTTCTTAATGTCTTTGAGAAAATTACTTCAAAAGTTAAAGTTTTCTTCTAAAATCATTCATAATGCTTCTCATCTTGGCACTTTTCTTTCATGCTGTTATTTTGCAGCATGAATGCAAGTGATTCTGCATTGTTTTTTCATATTGCTAAATTGCAATTGATTCAATTGCATGGATTAAATTGATCACTGGTGCAGGGACATGACCCTTGAATACAGGAGCACTAGTTGTGATAGAAGAAACTTTGTCCCCTTAGTCCCTCAAGCTGGAATATCCATCCCTAGTCTTGAAAATTGTCAACCTAGATAACAGAGAGAGATTGTCCAAGAAAGTAATATTTATTCAGAAATAGCAAGTGTTGAAATGGGAATATACCTGCCATAGTAAACTATGTGTGCACTTAAGGAAGTGGAGGTAAGGAGAATTTTTTAACAGTAAAATGAGGATCACATAAGGTATTTTGAAATAATAATACTTAGTTACAAGGATTATTATAAGGATTAGTATTACCAAAGGTAATGTCAGTCCAAGATCAAACACTCCATTGTTGAGCAGACATTGCTGCAGATATATTTCTTTGTGTAAGGTTGTGGTAGTCTTTGTGCAAGGTTGTAGATTTGGCAGAGTCTTTTTTGAACAGTTCTTATTATCAGGAATATGTGCACAAAATCCCCTCCTTCATGAGCACCTTATTTAGGTTAGGGCTGAACAAAAGCAACTTCATTTTGATTCTGATAACTTTCACAAGATCATGAGGCCTCCCTGGTCTGGTCTTAAGGAAGATCTCAAGGTCAGATAAAGTGAAAAGTACTGTTCAGGGCCCCCAAACAACAAGGCTAACATGGTCAGCCATGCTTTCCTGTAGTAGTGTTAGCATCTGAAAAAACATCTGCAGGTCACTAAACCTAACAAGAAAGAGCTTCAGATTTACTCACTGTCACCTCCTAACCTTTATTCATTAACCTTTTAGTTACGGTAAGTTACCCAATAAATTGCCTTTTTTATTAACTATTTAGTTTTCATGAAGTCATGATGCTAACTTCCAGCACAATGCAAATCAGACATTTCTAGACTTTAAATTTTACTCCTCAAACACATCAGCCACATTTTGTCAGTGGTGGATGAGATTATATCCTCCAACCTCATGATGCAATGAAACAAAATCTCTGAGGGTCATAACAATGAAAGCTAATTCTAAAGCATTCACTATCATGGTTCAATGAGAGAAATTCCTTTCTGCCGGAGTGCTTGTTATAACCCATTCAAAGAATATAAATTAGGTATGCATTTGTTGAATGTGCTCAGTGATCTTACAACTTCTCACTAGATTCCTTCTTTGAAATATCCCACTTTTTCTTTTTCTTTCTTTTCTTTCTTTCTTTCTTTTTTGGTTCTGGGGATTGAACTTGGGGTGCTTACCCACTGAACCACATCCCTGGTCCTTTTTATATTTTTATTTAGAGCCAGGGTCTTGCTAGATTGTTCAGGTCCTCATTAAGTTGCTAAGGCTGGCTTTGAACTTGTGATTCTCTTGCTTCAGACTCTCATGCTGCTGGGATTACAGGCCTGTGCCACCATACCTGGCTAAACATCCCATTTCTTCTTAACTTCACCACATTGGTGGCCAAAGATTCTAACGTGTGAATCTTTGGGGAACAAATATATATCCATATTATAACAATAGATATGTAAGTGATTTCATATGGGAATTTTCTCATGTGATTATGGAGGCTGAGCAGTTCCACCATCTGCCATCTGCAAACTAAAGAAACAGGAAAACTGGTGGTATTAGTCATTCTGAGTCACCTTTGTTTACTACTTTTTCTTTGTTCCTCTTTTAAAATTCCATACTGATCATTTACATGTTATTGCAACATTTAGATATGTCGTAGCACAACTTCTTACACTCTCTTTCCAGAGTAGTTCCTCTAAAAGGTTAAATTTGAGGGGTTTTTTTTTCATGTCATCTCAACATTTATTTTTCCAGAGTACAAAATCAGAGACCTGCATTAAGATTGATCCACTGTTATATGGGCATAGTGGTGCAAGCCTGTAATTCCAGTTACTATTCGAATAACTGATCTCACAAATTTGAGAGCAGTCTGGGTAACTATGTGAAACCCTGTCTCAAATTTTAAAAAGGGCTGGGGAAGTAGCTCAGTGGCAGAAAACTTGATTAGCATGCATAAGGCCCTAGGATCGATTCCCAATACCACCACCAAATAAACAAAAAAGAATGGGTCACTGATAAAAAAATTATATTTATAATCTTTAGTACATTTCCTTCAGCTTCTGTATTTTCTGAAGATTCTACACAAATTGACTTGTATCGAGCTCTTCATATTGCTTTGATAGAATTCCACTACATGAGGAGTTTTCACAGGACTTTGATGTAATTTATTACAACTGACAACTTTCTGGTATTTTTCACACACACACAGTTTTTAATCCGTTGTGCATTCTTACATGTGGGTCAACCGAAGACTTTCTATCGTATCTTTTACTCAAGGTTTCTTTTTTTGTCTGTAAATCATATCAAGATAATGAGAGGGCTTCTCACATGCTTTCCATTGAAATGAATTCTCTCCATTATGCATATTCATGTTTGCTAGAACAATCTTATGATAATGAAGCCTTCCCACATTCTCCATTTAAGGTTACTCTCCACTGTGACTTTAATGTTTATAAAAGCAACTGGAAGCCTGATGTGGTGACGGTGCATGCCTGTAATCCCTGTGGCTCCAGAAGCTGAGGCAGGAGGATCCTGAGTTCAAAGCCAGCCTCAGCAAGGGCAAGGCCCTAAGCAACTCAGTGAGACCCTGTCTCTAAATAAAATACAAAATAGGGCTGGGGATGTGGCTCAGTGGTCGAGTGCTCCTGAGTTCAATCCCTGGTTCTAAAAACAAAAAAAGAAAAGAAAAGAACAAAACAACTGGAATCACTGCAGGCTTTCCCATACATAGGGTTTCTCTTCAGTGTGAATTCTTTCATGTATTTGAAGAGAACTGAAACAAGTGTGGTTTTCCCCATTATTGGGGGGAGTAGGGAAGGCTCAGACCCAGGAAATAGATTTGGGATCCTGGCAAGTGGAATAAAATGCAAGACAGTTGAGATAGTAGGTCTTCATTATCCAGATGGTAGCAGCCCCTATCTTCCAACTCCATTTAGCCCCCAGTCAATTCCATTTAGCCGCCATGAGTCCTTCCATAGGACTTTTTTATATGTAGACCAGACAAAGAAGGCTTATTGCCAATAGGTTACATAAGTGGACACATGTTCACAAGCAAAAGTTTACCAGCTTGAGTACATATACTGAGATTCAGTGTTCATGACTTGGCTACATACTAAAAACGTAGCCCTCTGGAAGCCTCAGTCAGGGAGCCTAATTGCAGCACTTTTGGGCCTGCCCTATACTCATATTGCTTATATACATAGAATTTCTCTGCACTATGAGTTCTTTCCATAGGTTTTCTTTACATTGAGTTTTTCCATAGGCTTTTGTTACATGAGTTTTTTCATGCTTTCTGAAGAAATCATGCTCATGGCAGGCTTTCCTACACTGCTTGTACATTTAGTTTCTTTCCATTATAAATTTGTTTATGTCTTTGAAGGTTACTCACAGGAAGGATGGCATTCCCATATTGCTCACATTAGTAGGGTTTTCTCCTGTGTGAGTTCTTCCATGTATTTGAATGTAACTGCTTCTACTGAAGGCTTTCTCACATTGC